>BGPR01022088.1:0-25738 GCA_013235015.1 Araneus ventricosus | reverse complement strand
TTTTAATTGACTCATTTTTTCAAAAATAAAATCACACTATTTTTAAAAAGAATAAATTTTATCTGTTCTTTAGTTAAATAAATTTCTCTTTCCGTTGGCTAAATAATTTTTTTAATTCATTACAAATTTTTGATATATTTAGTAAAATAAAATTTTACGCATGACAGTTCGATATTTTAAGGCCGTTTTAAATATACCGTTTGTCCGCCGCGAGAACTGTCGCCGCCAAATTGTCTAGTCTACGGCGGTCGCTATAGAAACAGGTTATCGTAGGAAGAATCCATTTCTAGCAGGTAGAAGTTCATTCCAATGTGTTCCCCGCAAACTGGCGACAAGAATAAAAAAATTCCGACTTCCGTTGGATTCCTCCTATACAAAATGGATCATCCCTAGTACAACCAGTTGCTATAGCGACCGCTGTAAACTAGACAATTTGGCGGCAACATTTCTCGTGGTGGACAGACAGTAAGTACCACCAAATTCATCAGTTTTTAAATGCAATTTTTTAAGGTTGGCGTAGCTTCTCGCCTCATTTTTCGATCAAACAAAAACCTAGTTGTTGAAATTTCTTATCTCAAACCATCACGAAGTGTATTTACTTTGTAATTAATTAATAAAATTAATTAATAAAAAATTAATGTCATTCAATAAGCTAAACTACTCGAAAAAATTGCCCTTTAAAGAGTTAAACTTATGTTCACCTCTTAAAGTATAGTTTTCTAATATTCCTGGTGTATTATTTGTTTCGATCGAGAAATATAAGAAATTTAAATGTTTTAACATTTTGTGGATTGGATGTGAATTAGAAAGAACAAATATTTGAGCCATTGTTTATAAATTGTTGTATAAATGTTTATTATTGTTTATAAATGTTTTGTCAATTCCAAGAGATTTTTAAAATTTAATTTAGTTTCTTTCTATAAAAATTATTCAGAAAAAGAATTTAATTAAATTTCCCGTGATACGTTTTGTAGAATGTATTTCTGACTAGTGCAAGATGCTTGAAAACTGCAAAGGGGAAAATTATGAATCTTTAAAAGTAGAATTTAGTGCTCTTTTAAATATCTTAGAACCATTAAATTTAAGACCTCTGAATCCTTTTTACGGTATGATATTGTATTTATAATTTTTTTACACGTCAGTTTTATTCTCGAGATTTGTACTTATCTTCAATGATGTTAATTGTTTTACATTTGAACTTACATTTTGTATTGCCATTTTTATTTTAAGAGTTTTGTTTTTATAAATTTTTTTCCCCTTACATAAATGAGATAAAGTTAAAACAAAATACAATTTGATTAATTCAAGAAGTACAAGAAATTTTAGAAATACTCGGGTGTTTAATCTGGCAGCAGTGCATAATGTCATAACTAATTTTCCTTTCTTTTATTTTATAATAGATTTAAGCCTTAAAAAAGTTATTTTTTTCAACAAAGTACCCAAAACAGCTTTTCCTTCATTACCGACAATTCGTTTTCACGTGGCACTCATCAAAAGCGCAGCACATATTGTTTAGCAACGGATTCGAAAACCCTTTGCGCATGCTCCGGGCGGAGTTATTTTCATTAAAATAGGGGAAAAGTGAAGGATGGACGGGTGATGTTTACATTTTACTGAGCGTGACTAACAAAGAACTCCAGAAATGCACTCATATGACTCATTGCCTGACATCCCTTTCCGGTGTAAAATCGTCCAAAAGTGGTAATCTCGGATCGGAATACGTTACTGAACAGTATTTCATTGTCAATCATGCGGGAACAAAAATACGTAACAAAACGCCATGGCATAAAATAAAATGCAGTTAGATGTCATTAGCAAGTGTAACGTAAAATGAGGCCGATGTTTTAGCCAAGCCCATTTTGTTTAAGGAAAATATGTGTAATTGAATTTTGGATTAAATTTAGGCGACATACGTCAAAAAGTCTGTGTTGGAAAATTTTAATTTCCTAATTTCTGTATCAATTCCCATTCAAGCCTGTAGTCCTATTTATAACTAAATTATGCTTCTCAAAATTGAATTCATGGCTTTTCAAAATAAGTTGAAGCTCTGTCAGTATATTCTATTCTGATGCGTCCACACAGATTTAGTAATTCTCCATTAATTGCTTCATATTGATATTACTCAGGAAACTAACATGAAATATTGATGGAAAAATCATTCTTCATACCATATCTTCACATTTTTAAAGAAAGCATTGAGGAGAAGACAAAAGATATTTATTGAGTTCTGCAGTTTCCTACAACGTTTTCTGAGCAGAATTATTGCCAGTCTATGTTATGAGCTGTCATGTCTCAATTTCTGAAAACTGTCTCCTGTGCTAAGGTGATGTTGATCTACGATGTTGTGTTTTTCCATCGTTGGTGAACATTGCTTGATCACGTGAGATATTTCATACTCTCAGAAGACACTAGAAATTTCTTGATATTGATAGTATTAAGGAAACCAACATGAAAAATTGATAGAAAACATCATTCTTCATACCATATCTTCACATTTTTAAAGAAAACGTTAGAGAGAAGACAAAAGATATTCATTGAGTTCCGCAGTTTCCTGCAAAGTTTCCCGAGCAGAATTATTACCACGATGTTCCAGTCTGTTTGAATTTCTGAGCTGTCCAGTTTGAATTTCTGAAAACTATCTCCTGTGTTAAGGTGATGTTAACCTACGTTGTTGTGTTTTTCCATCGCTGGTCAACATTGCTTGATCACGTGAGATATTTCATACTCTCAGAAGACGAGCAGATGCCAATCACATTTTTCACATGAGAAAAGAATGCTTTGTTTTGTCTTTTTCAAGAATGCCAAGGTGAATATCACATATTGAGTATTTGGAAGTTGATATCAATGACCTTCAGAAACGAGATCTTTAGAAAACAAAATCTGACCTTGGTTTAAATTAAATGTGAAGATGCTCTTCAATTCATCATTCAACTTTATCTTGCATTGTAAAATAATAATTTACCTTTCATATCTGAAATTGAAACTGTAGATATGCACAAGTTTGCAAAGGAATGAAGAAATCGCTTACCGTTAAATATCAGCCGATAAGCTACTTGCCAATGAAATTCAAAAACGTTATTGTAACGCAAATTACGCTCCAAGACAAGAACAGAAGATTTTTAATAAAACGAATACTATAATATTGAATTGGAAACTCATCGTATTTGTGTTAAATTTATTAAAATTTCTTGACGTTGAAGAGTCAAATAGCAAGCAGTTAGTTAATCGGCACTTTTATATTATATTTTAAAATCTTGCATAAATTTACACTGCGATGAAAAAGATTCGAAACCCAAGTGACGAAAAAAATATCTGTAAATGTTGCTTCATTACTTATGCATGGTTGCAGCTAGAAAACAAACTTTCAGGACCTGCTTCGCTTCAAGGCTGTAGCAAAATCTACCTCATAAAATTTTCCTCTTTTATTTTCTGAATAATATGCTGACTGGGTTTATTCTTGTTTTAACGTTGAAATTATCTTCAATGCTGTTAAACATATTCTTTGAAATTCTCTGTGGGTTATTATATTGAGTAATAATTGTAATAGAACCAGTACAGGTGACGTCAAAGCATTAGCTTAACTGCTTATGCCATTTAACATCTAACTGCGCGTTATCTTGCGCTGTGCTCTTACGTCACGTCCTTTTTCTTCGTGATAAATTCTTAATTGATCTTAACCACTTAACTGAATAGTTTTCTTTGATATCTAATAAGATGACCCCTCCTGTTTTGGAAAGGGGCTGTCGTTTTCATTCATTTGAGAAGGCATAAGATACTTAAGATGTTTATGGATCCTACATATTTTTGTGTCAAATTATAAAGCCAATTAATGATTCAATTTTAGTTTATAAGACTAAAATTTCGACAATTCGATGCACGAGTATTCTCGGGCTGTTAAGTTAAGCGGTTAAAATGAAAGTGGCGCTGCGCGTTTGGCGTTATCTTGTGAGAGAAGATTTGATTCCATTTTGATGGTACATCCTTTAGCATACACTCATGACTTTCACTCATGGCTGATGTGACTTTTGGTACAAAATATTCAAGTTAGGTTTATTTCAGACGCTTAGTTTTCCGCACCAGAATCAGGCTTAGAGCCAAAAAGTATAAGATATTTTTGTTTTAGTAAAAATTATTTTTTAAAATTTTAAACAGGCTGAAAAGACACACGAAAATCTTTACAGGGCCAGGATAAATATACCGGAGGTGATTATGATAAGGTAGGGAGCCCAGATATCGCCCACTTAAGCCCTTTTTGTAATCAGAGGGCTAATTCATACGCAATTTGTCTAAAAATTGTTCCGATCTATTTCCAAATTAAAACTCTAACACATAAGTTTAACGCGCACACCAATGCTTTTTTTTAGAAAATAGAATTTTTCCTACATAAAAAGGTGTTCCTAATATCGCCCACTATATGTTCCTAATATCGCCCACTATATGTTCCTAATATCGCTCACTATATGTTCCTAATATCGCCTTGGTCTAAAATGGATTGAAATAAAGTGTAACTTTTGTTATGATTAGATTTTCTCTATTAAACGTGAATATTAAGGCACATCAAAATTGGAAGTGATATAATACAGCTTTCTTGTACGTTTGGGAATATAGTTGAAGTATCTCTTTAAAACTTTCGCCCAAAATAAAAAAGAACTTACGAGCATTCTACACAAACGCAATTTTGTGCTTTTTTTGCTTTTCTTGCTCTCTCAGCACATTTTTCGTGATACCGTTAGTTACATGTTGCACATTTTAACCATGTTTCTCCAAGGCAATCGTTTGAATAAAGTTCTTCACATATTGGTCGCTTCTGAAACTTCACACATCATGCAAAATCAGGTGGTTAGCAGTCACAGCGTCTTTTCAGAATGTCCGAACCCCTCCCCCCCTCCAATTTACCCTTCCTGCTCCTTTTTAAACTCATCCCCTTTTTCCTCAGGCAAAATGTATTGTGTATACTGTTCAGCGACGGATTCCGAGTTACTACCACTTTTGGACGATTTTACACCGGAAAGGGGTGTCAGGCAATGAATCATATGAGCGCATTTCCGGAGTTCTTTGTTAGGTCACACTCAATAAAATGTAAACATCACCCTTCCATTCTTCACTTTCCCCTTATTTTGTTGAAAATAACTCTGGCGGCGCATGCGCAAAAGCGCGGAGGGTTTCCGAAACCGTTGCTAAACATTTTGCTAAATATTCCGGATATTCAAGGGAAAGTCCGCGCATCTTTTCTTCACGAGATAATTTAGGACTTGAGGAGTGTATCCAGATGTACTTTTCACTGAACTGAGTATTTGCCGGCCTTTTGTGTCTAGCCTCTTTGTCGGAACTGAATAGTTACAAACATATGTACTGACAACAAATTCTTGTTGCTTCACCTCTAATAAACCAAGAAGGAGGGTAGGATTTTACTGATAGAAAGTGAGTAGCCTGATTTATTCGGAAGCTTTCAAAGTGATCCATAAAAATTCTATGCAAGAGCTTATCAGATTTGAGTGAAGATTTTGGGAAGTACTTTCTATTACAATCACAGAGGTGTACATTATATCGAGGCATTTGAAGAATCTGTGCTAAGTTACCAATTTCATGCTCTGGATGTAACTGAGAAATAACAAATAACGATAAGAATTGCGAAAAGGTCTCGTAAAATACTCGGGACCATCCGACCTCTTGAGAAAAAGGATAAAAATTCTTTATATGTAAAATATTTTATTTTCAGGTGACAGGATACCAACCATGAATTTTTTAAAGCTAAAAATTTCTTATTAATATTGTGTCCCTTTATAAGGTTAACGCCGAACCCGCAAAATCGTGCAGGTAACGAAATATTACGCCTAACAAGCAAAATAATAAACTCTTAATTAACATAAAAATAGAAAAATAACATTAAAATATATTAATAATTACCTAATTACGACAAATAAATAATTCAAATGTTTGGCCGGCACATATTATCAACGGATTGAACGTGACTATAATTGGAATACGGACTGTCTCTGCCGTCTCTTGAGAAAAATAAATAGTACTGATATTCTGGAAATCAGAAGAGTCCTTCCTTTGCGACATTTATTTCATACAAGTGCTCCAGAAGCAGGAATATTAGCTAATGTCGAACCTGCTTAAAAGTCTATGGCGATAATAGGAACACTCAAGTGGGCGATATTAGGAACAACCTAACGCTAAAAGTTCGTGGCCTCCCCCTTCGGAATCGGATTGCGAACCAAGAAACAAACTGCACTAAAATGTAGCAAATTATAGTCACTGTCACTGCCTCAAATGATATAGCATTATCACTTGCACTTTACTGATTATACTAAAAATGATGAAACATGATTATTAGCTCCCTTTACACGAAAATCGACAAAAATTCCCAGAAAAAAACAACACAGGTGCAAACGGCTTCCTCATACAACTACTGAAGGGGGAAGCTTTATATCTATGGTATTGGCCATCATATATAGCTAATAATTAGGAAAAAACCGTGGTGGGCGATATTTGGGCCCACTACCTTAAATATTTTATTAAATAAAATTTAATCAGTTATAGTTACGAATCCTCAAATCACATTTTCAGTTTAAGAATAAAAAATGTATTGTACTCTTTGGCATTTATTTATATGTAAGGAAATCTGTAGCATAAAAGATAGAACAGATGTATAATTTAATCACGGTTTTTTCAAAAGAACATGGCAGATACCTTAAACGTATGCATAGCGTGAATTAATATCACTGTATCTGATAGATAAAACACATACGATGACTATTGCTTTTAAATAATTCACAGATAATAAATATTTTTACGAGAATATTTAAATTTCTAATCTCGTGGTAAAATTGTCGATCTCTGAGTCACCGATCTTTATAATTTTTCAGTAATGAGAAAACTATTTTAAAACCTAGGAAAGACATGAAAGACCAAATAATTCAGTGTTACCAGTTTACACCGATATAATAAATTTGTAAGCATGGTTCATTTAAAAGATATGAATATCATGGCAGCATAGGAAAAATAAATTTTTAAGAACTAATATTATGACTATCTGTTCTTTTTTAAAAGATTAATTTGTTAAAACTCTAACTACAATTGTCACCACTCATAGTGCTCGTAACGATCAATCGGTTGCACTAATCACAACAGCGTAGAACGCGCGGATCTCCTTTATTTAAAAACATAGAATATCCGCCGGTTCTAGTGATCAACAGCTATTTTACTGCGTTCTTATTCTGTAACAGTTTTCCCAATTGTTTTTGTCATAATTCTCATGTAGTTTACCTCAAGGATCCTGGCCTTGCGTTGTATCCCTCATGTTACCGTTACCAATCCCTTGTTTTCAATATAGTTGCGTGATGGTCTCAGTAAGCTTCCACTTCCTGTCCATTCAAACCGCTTATAAAGAGTCATAATGAACCTAGGCACGGGGACAGGAGGTGGTGTTATGTTATGTAATTATCGGTTTCGATTAGATGATTCCGCAGAATACTGGGACGATAAAAAGGGGCCAAAACAGAAACCACAATCAGTCCAAGAAACCTTGCAGGACCTTTACACTTTAAGATCAGTCCAATAGGGCGGTAAATCTTTTGATGAGCATACTTCTTATGAACGGTTTATGCAACGAATACTTGAATACTAATGATTAAATAAATAAAAAAAGGTTACTTTTCATACCTTTTTCAAGAGAGCTTAAAAAATTAAATGTGTATGAATTTTTTTCAATTCTGTTCATTGTATCGAATTCTTTTCTAATTAAAACGAGTGAACACACACCAACAATTCTGTGTGATCTGTTATGACGTAGACTTACGTCTCTCCATAGTGGTCTAATGGTGTGTCGGGAAAGGAAAAATCATGACGCTTTTCGCGCTCAAGTTAAACGCTTATAGCTCCGCAACCAATTAACATAGAGAGTTGGTTTTAGTTTCATTTAACAGAGAAAGGTGGACATTGAAGATTGCAAAAATAATTTTAGAATTTGTAATTACGGTTTAGTCAATGTCGAGTTGCAAAGTTAGGGAAAATCACGAAGAATTTTACATAGATAGAGTAACATAGTCACACTAGACTAATAGTCACTATAGACTATAGAGTTAATATTCACATAGAGCTACTTTAGTCACGTAAAGTCACAGTTGAGTAAGGTAAGTAAGTCTATGCCCCTCAATCCCAGTGGCAGTTTCACAGAGACATCCTACCGTCTATTTTTTTCTGCTATCCTTGCATACCTATGGATTTGTATTATTTTTAAGGCATTCTGGATGTACTGATCATTCAGATATAGTGATACATTGACTTTGACCCAAAGTGATCACCACAAGCGGCGTCCACTGTAGTTTGTTTTTGTTCTTTCATTTGATAAAGTTTTTTCTTAAAATTCTAAACTAGACTTTTAAATCTATTT
This sequence comes from Araneus ventricosus, assembly GCA_013235015.1. Classification (NCBI taxonomy): domain Eukaryota; kingdom Metazoa; phylum Arthropoda; class Arachnida; order Araneae; family Araneidae; genus Araneus; species Araneus ventricosus. The sequence continues at coordinate 17,340 of BGPR01022088.1, read as the reverse complement.
TGTTCATTATTAGAATTGAAAGATAAATGCTATTAAAAGAAACGAGATAATCTGCTTTATGTTAACGTAAAACGGAGTGATGTGAGTTTCAAGAATTCCGTCATGTGATTTGTTTTATTGTTAATCCCATGGTAATGTGGATGAAATACCAGAAACGATATCATTTTTTGCGGCAGAATTAATAAAGCCAACAAACGTGTAATCGTATTATTACGGAAAATATATTCTGTGTTAGAACTAGGGATTGGTAAAAAGCATATACAAAATAATGGCGGCACAGAACAAACGACCGAACAGTTTTTTTCCTCTAATTCCTTTTTTTAAACTTTTGGAAAACCAGCGAAGAAACAGTAATATTCATTAATTATGTAATTCATAAAATTTTCATGCGGTTTTTTAAAAAATATATGTATCGATCAACGATCTTCTTTACATAAATCAAGTTTATAAAACTCGTCGAAAATTTTCAGATGATTGTGTCAAAGTATTAAAAACTGTTGGGTAAAAAACAGGTTGAATTCAAAAATTGGAATCAGTTTTTTTAACTGTTTTATTCAACGGTTATATATTTTCAAAGGACTGCACGTTTTCGTTTTTCGAAAAGTAACTCAAACGTTCATCAAAAGTCATAAACATGCCTACGTCATTTTAAGGATAGATCAGCTATTGAAAGTGACAGATTAGAAGTAATTTCAACGTTTCAGTTATGTTATCTATTGTTTTACCCGGGCAATGCAGCTGAAATCTCATTCTCAAAAAAATCTTCTAAATTTTAACCTCTTATTAAAAGTAAACAAACACAAATCGTGAAGAAATCCCTCTTCGTTTAACCCTTTCAAGTTCACTACATGTTTCATTTTGAAAATTACTAAATTTATTTCAAAAATGAGTATTAGACATGTAGCTGATCATAAATATGTAAAGGGAGATAAATTAAGGATTTTTTTTTTCAAGAAATTTTTGGTTTCACAGTGAAACCAATGAACAGTAACGGGCTATATTTCCTCCGAATAAGTTATCAAAGAAATGCGATTTATATTATGTATTTAATTTATTAGTATGCATGAGTATACAGGATATTCAACCACCATAAAATTCAATATTACTTTCGAAGATTCAATTTTAAAAAATATCAGTTTGTGCAGGAACCCTCATCATTTTGTTTCGCTTAGAGATCAAGAGCAATTTAGCTCTTGCAATGCCGATATTTTTGTGAAAACTAACGGTATTGAACTGGAATTTTTATATAAGTTGGCCTAAATATCTGGCTCTTATGTTAGGAAAGAAAAATTACGCTACGATTTGCCCATGCGCAGTAAAAAAATGCTGAATGTGTGGTTTCATTGCGAAACCAATGAACGCGAAAGGGTTAAATCATGTGACTTCCGAATTCGGAATATTTGCTTGTTAACAAATGCTATCAAAGTGATTAGAACTAGTATTTATATGTAAAAAATGTTTATTTTCAGCATAAACGGTATTGTCATGCAACAATGATACTTCGTATTAAATAAAATGGTTGTTAAAATGTCACTGAATTGATTAGAATTATTCTTAAATATTTTCTGGATAAATGGCATTGACATGAAACGTTGAGACTACGTGTTAGATCAAATCAATTAAAAAATAAGACCGTTGAAAGCAAACTTTTTAAAAATAACAACAGATTGATAAGCCGTTAAATGGTTAATTTATAAGCATTGCATCGATCTCACGTTTCATAAATCACTTTTGTAATAGATTTAATTTGATATCAAACAACTTACCGTTTCAGAGGACTAAACAAGGATTGATAGCTGAATTTTCAATTGTACATTTTTGTTTACTAAGTTTTCTCAATGAATGCTTGAATGGTTATTTTTTCAAAAATCCATCTGTGTTTGGGACAACTTATATTATTAAACCAGATATCGTGGCTAAAAACAGATGAAATCCGTCAGGCCTTTTTACTAACATTTTTTATCAGCTGACTCACCAATAGCAGAGATCCTGGGGTTCAGCCTAAGGTCTAAAGTCGCAAAACAGACTACAAATGTATCTATCAGCTTCATCAATGTAAGCAAATACGAATAATTGAAAAGCAACCTTGATTTAGACCAGTGTTTCTCAACCTTTTTTGTGCCATGCCCCACCTAAGCCTTTCTCAAATTCTTAAGTCCCCTATGTAACATATGCTTAATTTTTAATATTCAAAAGTTGAATCATTCACTGAGAAACTTAAATTATAGGTTTCAGGAAGAAATCACTAGGAAATTGTTGATAAACACAGTAAGATAATTTTCAAAACATATAATGGAGAACTGAAATTCAGGTATGAAATAATTTTTCGTAATTTTACCCATTTTTGAAAGGGTTGCGGGGATTAAAAACTTTTTTGATTTATATTTTTGAAAATAATTCAGAGAGTCAGTAGATTCGAAAGAGAAATGTACCGTTTCGATCTGACAGTGCTAAGCTAGTTCAATTACAGTAGACGGTTGCTTTAACCTCTGGAGGAGTCCATTTTCGAATTGCCCCCTTGATAATCAAATTGTACCCCTGTGGGACGTGGGCGCCATGTTGGGAAACAGTGATTCAGACCATTTTATTAAAATTTTACAAAATAATCATTAGACATTCATCATATTTCATTATCCTGTTATTTTCCTCTTTACATGTTTGTTTGGGATCTCGAAACAATTTCTTCTTTTTCATAGATTGAGTCGCAGAATCAGGGCATAACGAATATTCAGCAACTATTCGGTATTTGACCCTTTTACCGAATATTCGTTTGGCCAAATACTAAGCAGATATTCGGTCGAATATATTCAGAATAATAATTTTTCAAAAATTTGCTTTTAAATATACTTAACAAAAATAATATTGCATATTTACATTTCAGTACATTTATTATCAAAAGATCTCCTAACATTTACCCAATTTTAAGTTGCATTATACATAAGTGTATTTAATAAAGTTACATATAATTTATTAATGGAAAGCCTAAAATTATAATGCATGAACACTAATTTTTCATCATTTTCAGAAGGAAGTCTGTTACTTTTGGTTTCCTACACATATAATACCAACTAGGGATGTAACGAATACTCAGTATTAGGCCTATTCGACCCTTTTGCCGAATATTAGGTCTGGCCGAATGCTAAACAGATGTTCGTCTGAACAAATCAGGATAAATTATTTTTAAAATATTTTGTTTTAAATATATTTATAAAGAATATTGTAGAATTCCATTCCAGCACATTTATTATAATAAAAATCTAACATTTATCCAATTTTAAGTTGCATAGTATATAAGAGTATTTAATAATGTTGCATATCATTTATAGAAGTCTGTTCCTTATGCTTTCATATGTATATTACCAGCTTCAGGAAATAAAAAGTCACTATATATAATGCTTGCAGGTGTTGAAAGATATTTTCTTGCTAAATTTGCCAACTTTGGAAATTTTCCTGCATTTTTTTCCACCACTTAAATGGACACTCTACCCTACTTATTAGAATTTCTTTACTAAAATAGGAATTTACTTCTAGTAATTTTAATTTATCCATTCAATTTTCTTCTGTGTTTGTCATTGTCATGTTCCGCAATGATGACTCTTTTATTTCTTTGAAGCAATACCAAAATGAAGAGAGTTTCTCATTTTTATTATTGGAATTAAGGTATTTAAAATATTACAAATTTACATAAAAGTATTAAAAAATTTTAAAATATACAAATAATAAGAACTTAGTTTTATTTAGTCTTAAATTGTTTTCATTAAAATTTGAAAAATATTTCATTTACAATCAAAAGTGAAATGTGTTTAAAAATTTGGTATTCGGTCTGAAATTTGGCCGAAAATTCCGTATTCGACCAAATCACTATTCGTTACATCCCTACCACGAATAAGTATAAATTAAAAAACCGTGATCTATAAGTGTATTCTATTTTTAAATCGTTTATGAACTGCGCATATTGGTAAGGATACACTGCAACCGGATTTAGCCTTTTAATATTCCCCTCTCATCATGAAAATTTGTCACCGATGCAGAAGTCATATTTTCTTAAAATAGTGTTGTTCCCATTATTTGGAAAACATGCTCGACTGTCGTTTTTGATGGGAATGTGACGGGAAATTCCTCTTCTCCGACAGAAAGTCTCCTATCTAAAAATAAAACACTCATCGTGATTGCAAACTGACTTTAGCTCAAGCATTCCTCACAAATTAATTGACATCAAAACAGTCTTTTTCTGGCGTTTGTTCAAAAATCTTGTGGATGAAGATTAGCCGGGGGGAAAATATTCGAACTTTTGTAAAGTTCATCTTACGCACATGAGAGAAATTTAATTATTTTACACACAATTTATTTATTCTATCTATAAATGGGAATTTTTGAATGTTTGTACACTGTGTAAATAAGTGTTTCTCAACTTGGGGCTCACGCCCCGCAAGGGGGCAGGGAATTTGATTGTTAAGGGGGGGGGCAATTCACTGTTATTAAAGGCGTAGGACTACTTTACTCGCGTGACACTTTTGTTTCTCGAAGTTACTCGCGAAACTCTTGTTCCTCGAAGCTTCGTGATTCTCTTTTGTTTCTCGAAGTTACTCTCAATTCTCTTTTGTTTTTCTGAAATACTAATTTATGGAAAATTCGCAAAATAAAATAAAACTAAGGTTACAATGAAAATTGTTTTATTTCGTAATAAAATATATTACAATGTCAATTCTTTTGTTTTGAATTCTTCAATCGTGCGTGGATATGTTACAATTCAGTGTAGGATCGGTCGATGATATGAAAAGTAACATACATAATTTAATAATTCGGGACAAATATTTCTTGTCCCCAGAGTACTAGGATAATTTTCTGGCACCATGTTCAAATCAAAATGCTTCTTCGTGAAACCGAACGCTTTCTCATTCCTTTTGACATCTACATTAAAGTCACACATAAAAATAATTGGAACATCTTTATCTATATGAAACTCAACAAACTACAATTCCGATTTTCGATTTTTTTTTGTAACTTCTGTTGTTACCCTTTATCTCTAAAACAGGACATTAGTTACGTTTTTAACATATGTAGTTACCGAAATATAGAGAATCGCGTCACCAATTCATGCGTAGTTTTGCCCAACTTTGCGACTCAGTAGTCGCTGAACTACAATTCCGATTTTCAATTTTTTTTTTTTTTTTTGTAACTTCTGTTGTTACCCTTTATCTCTAAAATAAGACATTAGTTATGTTTCTAACATATGTAGTTACCGAGATATAGAGGATCTCCCATAAAACGTTTTTTGTGGCGTTTTGGCGTGTGAATCAAATTCCTTCCTGAGACCCCAATAGGAGGAACGTAGTCCTACGTTAAAAAAATCGTCCGGATATAGCACAACGGGGAGACTTGAAACTGCCGATAACTAAATTGAAACCTAACATAAAAATCACTTTGCATCAAGCGCAAGGATCTCACTAATTTTAATAATAAATAATTACTAATAATTAAAATAATATAAAAAATCTTTCGTTAAAATTATTTTGTACTTGAATTTCAGTTCTCCATTATATGTTTTGAAAATGTACTAACTGTGTTTCTCAACAATTCTAGTTCTTTCTGCTTAAAACCTATCATTTAAGTTTCTTCAGTGAACAATTCAATTTTCGAATATTAAAAATTATGTGCATGTTGCATAGGGGGCATAAGAATTTTCGAGAGGCTTAGGTGGGGCATGGCACAAAAAAGTTTGGGAAACACAAGTGTAAATCTATAGTTTAAAATGAAGAAATGCCTAATTTCTTACATTCCTTCAAAGCTATGTGACCTAGAAGGATTTAGGAAGGTGATACGAATATTTTTACCTTATCTTAAATTCATAGTTTTGAAAGGTCGAAAAGAACAGGTTTTAAGTATCATTCACAGATATAAAGTGGGTACCTAAAATTTCCCCAATTTAATGGACCTCGATTCAACGGACATAACTTGACTCATGTAACAAATGTAGTGAAGATAAACAGGGATGTAACGAATAGTGATTTGACCGAATACCGAATATTCGACGAAATTTGAAACCGAATAAAGTTTAGCAACGGATTCGGAAACCCTCCGCGCTTTGGTGCATGCGCCGGACGGAGTTATTTTCATCAAAATAGGGGGAAAGTGAAGAATGGAAGGGTGATGTTTACATTTTACTGAGCGTGATCTAACGAAGAACTCCAGAAATGCGCTCATATGATTCATTACCTGACACCCCTTTCCGGTGTAAAATCGTCCAAAAGTGGTAGTCCGTTGCTGAACAGAACCTACTTTTTAAAAACATTTTACTTTTGATTTTAAATAAAACACTGCTCTAATTTTAAATGGAAGAAATTTATTTTTTATTATTTGCATATTTAATAAACTATTAACACCCTGATGCTTTTTTTGTAATATTCTAAGTATCTTATTTCCTATAATAAAATGTGAGAAGACATCTTCATTTTGGACTTGATGAACAGAAATTATTAAAAAAGTCATCATTGTAGAACATGGCAGTGACAGACATAAAAGAAAATTCAGTTGATAAATTAAAGTTATAAGAAGTAAATTCTTATATTTCTTTTTTTTTTTAAATCTAATTGATGAAAGGGAATTACCACGTAATTAGTGTGGAGGGAGGGGGATTTCCAAGATTTGCAAATTTAGCAAAAAAAAATATTTTTCAGCTCCTGGAAGCATAATATATAGTGAGCGTTTATTTTCTGAGGCTCGTAATATATATGTATGAAACCAAACAGAACAGTCTTCTTCCTTATAATGCTGAACAATTATTGTTTTTGCATCATAATTTCAGGCTTTACAATGATAAATGATGCGCAACATCGTTAAATACATTTTTGTACAGTGCAACTTAAAATTGGGTAACTGTTTGGAGATATTTTTTTAATAAATGTACTGAAGAGTTATTCTGTAATATTCTTTATTAAATACATTCAAAGGCACATTTAAAAAAATCATTACCCTGAATTCATTCGGCCACATATCTGTTTAGTATTCGGCAAAAGGGCCGAATACCGAAAAATTGCCGAATATTCGTTACATCCCTAAAGATAAAGTCGGGCAAGCAATTGAAGCTTGCGGATATTTTTCACCTTTCCAATACGAGTTAGTTGTGAGTCGATTTTTGTTACTAACATAGCATGTGTTGGTTGTTCTTCTAATCCCACTTCGTCTAACATATCTAGCCAAATCCATGACTCCTGATCTCCAATATATGTGTATAGGTTGCCATCCGGGAGAACTTTCAGATGAAACTGGGCCGCTTCTGCATTTCGCTTGACCTATACAGCGGCCTATACCCTGTAGTGAGCAATTCGTTTCTAAAATGCACATTGGTCAACCAGTTTTTGAATAATGGAGCTTAAAGCAGAGAGAAAGAGGATAGAATCCATAACCGCCTTCTTCATATTCATGTTTCTCAGCTATGCCTTAACCCACAAGACCATTGGTGGGCCTCTAGGTTACGATCACAGTACAATTTTAAATGCAATAACCTATTTTAAATATTGTTCATAACACGGTTCACGATATAACATTTTTTTTACTTCACGATAGACAAACCGATTTTATGGAGATCTTTAAGCTCCGATTAATCTGTTAAGTTGAGGATTTGTTGCATTTTTTTTTCCTTCAAAACTCTTACATTTATTATCTAGCAGTGGCGACTCCAGGTTTTTTGTCTGGGAGAGGTTGAGGTCATAAAAATTGGATATAGCCGTGACTCATGTCTTTTGTTAATCAAAACACTTTAACTTTACTCACCTGACAATAAGAATCACAAAGGACACTACAATACTTTTGATAATTTAATGAAAACACAATGAAATAACTAGCCAAAAAATGTTTGCGACCGCGTTAACGCTACAAGCAGGGTTCGTACTCCTCCCCAAATTCCTGAAAAACTTCTGAATTTTGCTTTATATCCTAAGGGCCCTGAAAACTCCTGAAAATTGTGTTTTTTATCCTGATATTTCTTTTTGTCTCCTGAAAAATTTCAATCGAAAAGCAAACGATAAAATTATGATAAAGCATAAAAATATGAAGTTTCCGTTTTTCCTTTTTGATAGAAAGTAGCTGGAATCCGTAATTCCTACTTCTGACCTTACTTAGCGCCGAAAGAGTCTACTACGCATGTTCCGAGTCACCGCAACGGGAAAGTTGGGAGAATTGATATTTAGTATACTTTTTCGCCAATTTTATAAAATTGTCCACACTACCCCCTTCTCCCCTACAATTGATTTTTTTTTTCATATTATCTCCTGAATTTTCTGTCTTATACTCCTGAAAAAATCCTTAGAAACTCCTGAATTTTACTATCATACATACAGTATGAACCCTGTACAAGTACGAGTGGGATGACTACAGAAGCGATAAAATTTTCGAGCCTGTCAAGCAAGAAAGCAATGTTGCCACATTTTATTTTTTAAAAAAGAGAGATTAAGAACAAACAAGTGTAGTGATTTGAAAAAAATCAAAAATTTTGGTTTAGCTCTGGGGGAGGCTGCAGCCACATAGCATTCCCCCTTGATTCTCCACTGTTATCTTGGGAATATTTTTTTCTCTAGAGCATGGTAAGATATTTTTTATGTGAATCATTTCTTTCACGCGTAGAACCAATTTCCATAAGATAACGATAGAAGCTCTTATTTTCTTTGCTAAGAATCTGCTTGAATCAATCTTCGTTATATTTTGCTTAAAAGTAAACCATTTCAGAGAACAAACTTTATCATAGATATTGGTAAAAAATCTGAATTAATGAGTTCCCTTAATTCCTTAACGCATGGATTATATCAGTTATCCAAATCTTAAATTTTCATCTACATTTTTATAGAGCAGGATACTGTACGGATGATTTTGATTTCAGTTTTCTCGCGGAGTTTGAAATTTCTGAAAACTTTTGTCGCGAATAAGTTCAATTGCATTATTTTAGTTTAAAGTTATCTATATATTTAAAACAATTGATGAAACCGGAGGACCAGTATCCCACCACAACCACTGGACCGATTTCGATAATATTTATTTCATATGGAAGCTTATGACCTCTAGATATGTCATCATGGTCGCTTGCTCTCCACCACGCTACAGTTTCGAGATACATAAAAAAATACTTCTCCAATGTTCGTTCTCCATGGGGGAAAACCTTCAGATAGTCTCCCAGCCCCCAACACCTGACTGATTCCGACAATTTTTATTTCATATGAAAGCTTATGATGTCTGGATATGTCATCAATGATCGCTTACCACCCACAACCCGATTAGAACAAGATATTTATGATATTCTGAATGCCGTACAGCAACGTAAAGATATCGTGTGGATATTGTAGGCATCTTGTGCTAATAGGGCCCTTCCATTTTTGACAGAAATAAAAGATAACACAACTTCACTATACATTTTCTATGGGGAAAAACCTTGACAGAGTCCACAGCCCCAACCACCTGACAGATCTCAACAATATTTATTTTATATGAAAGCTTATGACCCCTAGATATGTCATCAATGGTCGCATGCCCCACCACCACCCTCCGTTTTCGAGATATATTATCTCAAAATGAAACTTTGGAAGAGTTCCTAAGCCTCTACAACCGCTAATTTATTTCGCCAAGTTGCAAACATAGCTACAGGCAATTAATAAAATTGTATTTATAAAGCTCATGCCAAATTCACCAATACATCCAATATAGATTTAACACCTAAAATATGACATAACATTCGTAAGAAAATACTTTTTTATGAAGAAAATGAATTGTCTCTATAAAACGTGTCTTTTTAACCCTTTTAGTGCTGAACGACGATATATCGTCGTTCACAACACTTGCGAAAAGTGACAACGATATATTGTTGCGTATGCGATGGCGCCTTACTATTCGCATCGCGAGATAACTCTATCTCAAAATAAATTTATGAAACGTTATAAATGATTTAATTTCTTTGTAAAATAATTGAAAAATTGTTTATGGATTTAATTTTTTGTTGTATTCCATTCTGGTGAGTGCCGAGACTGCGTATACGCACGGGAGATAAGATAGAAATTCGACACATAGCATTTTCTTGAGACCGTAATCGTTGGATTTAGATAAGTGTTAGAACAGAGCATCTCCAGAATTTCTTATGTGCAAATACTGTTTGTAAAAGAACGGTGTAATAAACAGTACTTTACTGTAGGGAACCCGGGGCAAAACAGAATTACGGTATAAAACAGAACCTCCCTATTTTTTTGCCCAGTTTGTTGCAAAAATTAGTGGAAACTCCAGGAATTTCATAACACAACTTAACTTTGTCAAATGGTCCGTTTTGCTCCGGAGCTTACCTTAAATATTCCGTTTTGCCGCGGGTTCCCCTATATGATAAAGAAAAGTTCTATGTTCTTAAAAAAGTCATAACAAAAATGTGATGAATTTATATAAAATTATTGAAAACGTCAACGTTTCTTAGCTTAGTTGTAATGAACATATTTTAGTTCAATAAAATAGTGAAATAAAATACTAACATTTTGTTTCAAAGGAATTAACAAAATGATAAAAACCTCTCATCTAATGATATTGACCGGAAATCTGTGCTTGTGTTTTTTCCACTTAAAATGACGTTGCTTGCGGTTCACCGAAAGACTTCTTTGAATTGTGTGTGGTATCTTCTGGTCAAGTGCCTTCGGTTGTAAATGAATAACGAATTCTAGAAAAATTTCAGAAATAACGTCATATAAGATTTCTTTTCAAGGTCAATATTTTTTTGTCTAAAACAATTGTTTGCTAATATTATTGGCCTCATAACTTTTAATAATAATTGGCTTTAATATTTCAAGGGTATCTATTGATTAATAATAATTCTAGATTTCACTAATAACAAATCTAAATTTTTAGGGAACAACTGGAAGGGTATGGCTGAAGGGTTCTGATGAAGATAATTGTTTGACTGCTAAAAAAGTACGAACTCCAGAACTTACAATATCTTGAAATGATTTATATAAAAAAATGTTATTTCTTCTCAATTTGAATAACAGCAACGGAGATAGAATAATAATGGAAAATTTATTTCTTTTCTTTACTTTTATATTAAAGTATCGCTTAAGAATATAATTTTGCAGAGTAATAATAGTAACATATAATTTTTTATGTGAATTGCTGTTTTCATTTGATTTTTTTTCAGCTTTCTCTGTTTTTGTTCAATTATTCAGCATTTTCCAAATGCATCAGTGGCGAATCCGGGGGGGGGGCTATCTGGCTGCAACTCCCCCATAGCTAAGCCAAAATTCTTGATTTTATTTAAAATCACTACAGCATAATTTTCATTTACAAAAGTAATAAAATTGTGACAACATTGCATTCTGGCTTGACAGGCTCGAAAATGTTCCTACTTTTCTACTCATTCCACTTGTACTTGTAGCTTTGACGCAGTCGAAAACATTGTTTGACTAGTTATTTCATTGTATTTTTTATTAAATTATCGAAAGTATTGTAGTGTTCTGTGTGATTCTTAGTGTCAGGTGAGGAAAGTCTGTAAAGTTAAAGTGTTTCGGTTTACACAAGCCATGAGGTTTGACATTCATCACTACGATAAAAAAATTTTATGACCTTAGCCCCACCCCCCCGACTCGAATCCTGGATTCGCCACTGAAATGCATAATACTTTTTCATGGGTAATAAACGTAATAATGAAAAACAATTTTTTAAAGGAATAAAAAGCAGCAGGCATGATTTGGCTTTGGAGTCAAATAGAAGTGAGTTCAACAGAATAATTGCTAAGAATTTCAGCTTTCTTACAAAAAAACTCTTCAATGTTCAAACATTAATTAGAAAGTTCTATGCAGACATTTTTGTGGCTATTGAATAGTTGGAATATTCTAAGATAGAACAAATTTAAGACATAAAATTGATGCTTTCTAGGATTTTGATCTCATTATTATGGTTTCACATTTAATTAGCAGTCATTAACTGTTGCAGTAAATGCAATTACATTTCCTAACTTTTATAAAAAGCTTCCCGCATTTAATGATTCTATTAACAATCAATTCATTTTGAAAATGTGAGCATGAAATACAGCTTAAGAACCATTCTATTAATAAGAGAACCATTTTAAGAATTCTCATCTGAAACAGTTAGGAAGCTTAACACAATGATTTTATGGATTTTGACTGCATACCCATGGCAGTGAAAATTAGTTTTGCCCGCACTAATATTTACTATCTAAGGTGAAATTAGAAATAAAACTTTCGAATTTCTTATCTAAATAATACGTGAAAATCTGTTTTGATAAATTAATTTTTTTTATATTTCAGTTGAAATAATTTAATTTTCTACTGTGAAATATATAACATTATCAGATGTTTATTAAATTAAGATTAGTATATGTGTGATATTTATGTTTCCAAAATAAACTTATATTTGATTTTTTCATTCATTAGGTTTTGCTATTTGAAATGAAGACGAAGCCCTACCCGAAGGGTCGGTGGGATAACCTCATCTACGCTTTGCTTATCTCACTTCACTTCTCCGTGATTCTGTGCCGACCCGCACGCCATGCCACTGGCGCCAAGTCACTCACAAACTTTGATTCATCGATCTCATCAGCCAAAGAACGCACCGCTGCAATTCATCATCATCCTCATCACCCAGCATCCAATTCCATACATTCCACTCAGGATCTGAAAACGGACTCCATGGCCAAATTTGGCGAGAAAGACTCTAAATCCGCCAACTTTCTCATTCCCTCTCACTTGAATGACATTTCCCTGAGTAGGGACACCAGTGCCGGAAACGATCTGAGGAAAGTTCCGTCCGAGAACGCGGATTCGTTTCGAGTCAATGGTCATCATTATGGGTCTGCTGGCGGCAGCCGTCTCATTCAGGGGACAAACGTATTTTTGAATCGTGACCAACGCCGTGACGTCATCGATGGTTCTGAAGAGGTTCACGAGGATACTGCTCGTCTTCAGACGTCACCAGTGATGGATAAGAATGAAGTGGCACCTCTCATTGATGAATCCACGCCAAACCGGAACTTGAGCCGGAAACGACGTCAGCCACTGGACACGCAGAAAGGGTCCCATCGCTGGCGTCGCAAGAGGAGGAGGAGGCACAGGCTCCTACTTCGCACGAGGAACTACTTGAATCCTGGAGACTCCTCAGGTGGCCGTGACCGCTTCCTCCTCAAAGCGGACGGTCCGGGACAAGTGATCTTTGGCGCAGACGAGGTTAAGAAGGACTGGTGTAGAACAATCCCTTTTAATCAAACTGTCACATCAGGTAGGTGTAAGCCCAAAGTGGTCAGGAACAATCTCTGTTATGGACAGTGCAACTCCTTTTTTATTCCTCAGTCGGAAAGGACCAGCAACAAGGTGGCATTCCAATCCTGCGCTAATTGCAAGCCACAGAGGCTGAGGTGGGTGAACGTCACTCTCTCCTGTCCTGGACAAAATCCACCGAAATTTCAGACGACTATCCTAAAAGTAGAATCGTGCCGATGCATCGCTGCCGAAAGGGATGAGGTAAACCAGACGATCAGATATCAGCGGAAAAAGTCGAAATCCAATTATGCTGTCCAATGATAGAAACACATTTGCCGCTTTGATACCAAAGAATAGATGGTGCTTATTTATTGTGTGAAAGAAACTTCATTTTTATTGAGGAAGAAAGGGTTTTGGATAATTAACATTCATTCTCTTATCCCAGCACGTTTATCATTGTTTCATTTAAAAAAATCAGAGTAGCTCATGGAGGTTTAAGGAACTAGGAAAACGGCGTGGAAAACAAATCACATTTTCTCCAGATTAGCATGATGTTTAAAGAAATAAAAAAAAGATTATATCTTTTCAGATTTATTTTCAGCATAATGATATTGTTATACTTCTTTGTGGTAATAAATAGCACCAAATCATAGTTTGACTAAAGAAGACCTTGAACCGTCGAACCTGTTTAACGTTTCAAAGCTAAGAGTTTTTGTTGCACGTTTAAAGTGCGCTGCTACATCCGCATTACGGGTATTGGATATCATTAAAATCATTTAGAAAATGAAATTTATAAGAAATGAATAGCATCAAATTTGTTCTTCCATATACACAAGCATGTTAATAACTGATGTTAGAGTGAAAATCATTACATAACATCATTGATAAAAGTATAAAACATTTAGAAATTCAGCATATTCATTACATTTTGTAGTATCTTTCCACTTCCTTATTTTATTCATAAGAATATATGGCCATCTATATCTGCATTATTTTCAAATGATTTTCAGTAACGTAACTTGTTTTATAGATTTAAAAATTATTCGAAAGAAAACATTACAAAACATTCTTCTATTGAAACTGTTTAAATTTTTGTCGACAATCGAAATACGAATTTTGTTCTCGCTGAGCAGTGAATGTCATTTCTTTAATTAAATGTTCAAGTTTTTAATGGTTTGTTTGCTTAATATGTGAATTTTTTTTAACATTTTTATTTTGGATTGCCAGTTTAAAGTATCCTATTTAATTCCACAATTTTTTAAATAGATTTAATTGTGTTGAAAAGAATATCCCTATCACTCGCAACACGAGCACGTGTCTTTTAATAATTCAGATATTGGAACATTTTTCTGGAAACTACGAATACAATTTCCATATTCCAAACGATTACCAATCGGTATTTTAAAAAGAGGGCGGAGGAACCTACTAATCGAACTGCTTTGCAAATGCTCTTTTGCCTTTGCCGCTTCACAATCTGAATTAAAAACAATGTTTGTTTACAATGTTCCACAAACCAAATACTAGCCACGGCGGCGTCTCTTTGACCGCTCTTAGCACTGAATTGCAACACAAAAGCGACGCGTGCTCGCAATCTCGCATCAATACTTATTTATCTCGACTTATACTTATCTGTTACCCGTTCTAAGATTTGGAAAATGGAATCGCGGTATTTTACACCTATGGTTTAGAGTCTACCGGCGAACTACAATAGAATTGAGGTGACGTGGTGCCTTGCTGAAAGCGAGGTAAATAAGATAAAAGATCTCTTTCTATTTTTTCTTTGAAGACAAGGCTTTTGTTCGCATCAAATCTAATGTTGATACGAACTTAAGTGGGATGATAATCAAGTAAAATCAGCGTGGCGTCCTTTGCGAAGATAATGAGCCGAGATAGCAACAAGACAAAATACCTTGCAGAAAAAAATTATGGTCGTGTCTATGGTTTGCATTATCTCTATTTCTCGTGTTCTGGATTTTATACGAAAATTTATAGGCTTAAAATGTAGCGGAAGAAATTTACACTGGCAATAATTCATAAAATTTTTGCTGAGGATTCCAACATCATTAATGCTACAAATTGGCTCTAGAAGCACTAAAAGTGTGATGATTTTTCCTTTATAAAACAACTTGGACCCTTTTACCTAAAGAAAAACACTACATTATTTTTCTTTTACCGTCTTCTGAATTTCATTAGGATTTTTTTTATCATTATTAATCAAACATCTATACTGTTCTTCAAAAATGGTTCTTGAAATTACTTGGAATTTTTGCTCTGAAAGTTCCTGCGAAATACTGCCAGTTACAAATAACAACGCTCCGAATTCGTTCGCAAAAATATTCAAGACAAAATTATTTTCCTTGATGAATAGACTGTTTTACAGAAAAGGAAACTTCCTCTGAAGGGTAACAACGCCTTGTATTCATAGAAAGAAAAAGATTTTTTAAATATTGCATTTTCCAAGCAACATCACCTTATCCAGCTTCTATAGCCTGCTGCGTAATTTCCGAGCTATAACGCTTATTCAAAAAGGGCAAATCATATATGCTATTATTTTTAATTTATTTCAAGAATTTCTTTTCAAATTGATTTACTATCCATTAAATTGTGAAAGTGAATAATTTTGAATGGCTCTATATTCCATTACAATTTTGTTATATCGCACCTAAGGGTGGAATATTAGCACCCTTATTTATCCCATTTAGATCTTTTTCTTAACTCGATTATACTGTTGTTCTATTTGTAACCGAGAGAAAAGCTGGAACACTCAAACTTGCGGATAATCTCATTTTCGAAATTAAAATCTAACAAATTTACGCAGTTAATTTTGAGACATTGTTGCTTTTGCAGTACAATAATTTTCCTGTGACTTTTAATTGATTCTTTTCCAAAATAAGTTATGCAGTCTGTTGTACAACGGATGAGAGTCTATTCAGTTTTGCATACAAACAATACACACTTCAGGAAAAATTTACATGAGTTAACTCAAAATCCATAAAATTGTGATTGGTTCTCCATTGCATAATTGTGTCCCAAATAATATTCAGAACACTTAATTTGTATTTCCTGAAAATATATTTTTTCAAAAGTTATTCTTTTCCCCTAAATGGATTTATACGCATTATTAGTTTATTTAATTTCAGTTGTATTAAATTTATCAATCCATTTCGACTGATAATTTAGTCAAAATCTGTTTTATATTTACTCCATAGCACTTCACAATCAATTTCATGTTTTAATTTTTTTTAATTTAGAATTTTTTTACTTATAATTTGCAGTTTATTAAAAATCATAACTTTTCTTTTCATCATAAAAAAATACAGTGAAACCTCTCTGAGCGGCCACCCCTCCGTTCCGAGAAAAACTGGCCACTCTGAAGGGTTTTCGCTACAGTTACAAGATAATTGCTATCATATAAACAAGTCTGACACATATTTCTTATTTAAAATGAAGTTTGAGACTTATCCAAAGAGAAAATAGTATTTTATTTAATAATTTTTTACATTTTTTGAAAAAAGGATACAATTTGTGACAGTTTTAAGTTTTTACCCTTCTCGGAAAAAAACCATTTTTTAAAGTTCGTTTTTCAGTTTAAAAAGTAAATCTCTAACCGATGCGTTTGTTAAATGGGATGAGCGAACCCACCCGGCGGCCATTCAGAGGGGTTGGGTGGCCGTTGCTAGGGGTTATTTTAACATTAAGTCTATGGGCCGAAAACTCCGTGCCACGAAAAATTGGCCGCTATGCAGGGGTGGCCGTTCGAAGAGGTTTCACTGTACATTCAAAATGTTGCGTAGATTCGGTATTTTAAAAACTGAAGTAATTTCAGCTTTGAAAATCATGTGGAGCTGGAAATTACCTTCAACTTGTTGGTCAAAGTATGGAAAGGTCAAAATAGAGACTTTCAAAAAGAAGTAACTGGAATTGCTCATGGTCATTTTTTGAGGCGATCAACTTCTTATCTTATTTTGTCGAAAACAATCAAGATTGCTTTGAGATATGAATAAAATGATATTGAGTTTGAAAAACATAAAATGGCTATTAAATTTGAAATCGTTGATAAGCTATAGATATTACAATATGTTTTGAAAATATTCAACATTCTGCAAAT
>BGPR01022087.1:0-25739 GCA_013235015.1 Araneus ventricosus | reverse complement strand
AACATACTAGAGCTCAATACGGTTTTAACAATTATTTCAAGAAGATGATAATTTTTTTTAAAAAAATTGCATTTTTTTCATTATTAACTAGTTTAAAGTCTCTAGTTAAGGTCTAACGTAACATTTTTTTTAAAAAAAGTTAGTTTTACTTAAGAATTAATTTTTACACTTTGTCCCTAGTCCAATACTTCTCCCTCCGTGGACAGAGAAAATAACTTTAAAAGATATCATAAATGTCAGTAGATGTCAGATTATTATGAAAGAGTTTAGAAGAAAGGCAGACAATTTGTTCTCAATGAAAACTTTTCGTTCTATTGTGAATTTTTGAATAAATTCCAATTTATTCATTCAATTTAGAGTTTGGCAAAGTTCTCAGTGTCCACTCCGTGGCCATCATAAATACACTCATGTCCATAAATTAAGGATAATTCAGAATCACACAGAAATTGAACTCTAAAATAAAAATTTCACCTGTAGAATTATCACACACATCTTGAAGAAGAATATGCAAATTACAGGAAACCACCAGATGGCGCGGATAGTACGTCACAATGACGAGTGTGTATGAGAGGGGTATATAAGGAATGGTGGCAAAGAAGTAAAATTGTTCACAAGCGCTTTAAAAGCCTTTCAGTGCAATAACTGCATAGTTATGGCACAAAGGAAGCATTTGGATGATTTTTTACGTGGTAGAATTATCGGACGACTGGAATGTGGACGTACCCAGCTGGAAGTATCCGAGGAACTTGGAATCGCCCAGAGTGTCATCTCCAGGCTTTGGCAACGATTCCAAGATGATGGTAATGTGAGTAGATGTTACAGCACAGGTCGCCCCCGAGTTACAAAGCCGAATGAGGACCGGTATTTGGCAGTTACTGCCAAAAGAAACAGACGGAGCACAGCATCAGACCTGTCTCGTCAGCTCTCTTCAGCTACCGGTACGACAGTTTCAAGGCAGACCGTGTACAGACGCTTAGGGCACATTGGTCTATATGCTCGTAGGCCTGTCAGATGTGTTCCACTTACCGCAACTCACTGTCGCCTGCGATTAGCCTGGAGTAGAGAGCATGCATTGTGGACACCGCATCAGTGGTCTTGTGTGATGTTTTCCGACGAGTCCAGGTTTAGTTTGCAGTCTGATTCTCGCCGGACTTTCATATGGAGAGAGCCAGGTACCCGTTACCACCAAGAGAACACCATTGAACGACACCGTTACGGTGGTGCAGGATGGCACGTTTGGGGAGGAATTATTCTTGGTTCCAGAACTGACCTGCATGGTCAGAGTGTAACGATGACAGGCCACATCTATCGGGATGTTATTCTGGAACAACATGTACGTTTGTTTCGGGGTGTTGGGTGCTGAATTTCTGTTTATGGTTGACAACGCCCGTCCTCACCGTGCAAACATTGTAGACGAAAGCCTTCAATCGGAGGATATCACCCGTATGGATTGGCCAGCATACTCACCGGACTTGAATCCAATAGAGCATGTGTGGGATATACTTGGCCGACGAATTGCAGCCAGTCAACCCCCTCTCACCTGTCTACCGGAACTTCGGAGGGAATTGCTTGATGAGTGGTGTAATATTCCCCAAGATCAGATTGCTAATTTGATACTCAGCATGCCTAGGCGTTGTAAGGCCTGTATTGCATCGTCCGGGAGACATACTCCGTATTAACCATCATACTAACCATGTTATACTGTTTTTTTAAATAGGTTCTTTTTTTAAATTTGCTCCAGGGAGTAAAAATCGCAATTTTTATTAATTATGTCAAACATATAGCATATTTTTTGCTCTTTACCTTTTGTTTAATAAATAGACTTTACAAATAAGTCAAATTTGTTTTGCTTCTGTCTCTTTCTTTGCCTGAACTTCATTATCCTTAATTTATGAACATGAGTGTAAGTTAAGAAAAGCTAATTTACAATTATACAAACTTTAGATAGGTTTAGTATAGTATTTTATAAAAATAAGTGTACCACTTTAATAGAGTTAAAAATCAAAGCACTTAAAAATTCAAAACTTAATTTTTATCTCCTCTGTGGAATTCCCCTCCGTGGGTGCAGCATGTCTGCAGAGAGGATGGCACTGTCCATGAAAGAAACAAAATCTCAAAAATCATGATACAGTTTGATAAATTAAAATAAAATCAATTAAAAGTTTGTGGTAGATATTTTTTATTAAATATTGTGTTTTCTTTTGAATTTTTTACATGAATTAAAATTAAATCTATATTCTTGAAAACAATTAATATAGAATATTTATAATATTGAAGCATCAATAATGTATAGCAAACATTTTAATAGCTAATTGTTTTTGAGGAAAAATCGGAACATGAAAAAATAAAAAGACATAGCAGTCAGATGCTCAAATTCAGTCGAGAAGATAGTAGAAAAAAACTTAATATGAGACATACTAGATTGCTTATAAATAAATAAATATATGATATTCCTTAATTAGTATAAAATTGATGACTTTTCTAGTATATATGATGTTAACTTTCATTTATTTGGAATTGTCTGTTGATAATATTTAACTAATGCACAGTCAGTGCCATTATTTAAAAAGCGCTATTTATTTAAAAGTGCTAAGTTTTCTAGCACTGGTTTTTAATAACTAATTTTAATGTTTAATTACAAGAATGAAATCTGTACAAACTCTGCTAATAATTAGTCATTTATGCTTTTGTTTAAAATGTTGGCTATCATGTCTCCTTCGAGGACAGGTTAAAAAAATTTAAACGAAAACACAGTGAAAGATAAAATAAAAAACTTGACAACTAATATAAGGGTGTTTATTACACTTAAATGGAAACTAAAGAAAAGTCTTCTTTTTCGCATAGATGCGCCATATGTAAGATATAAAAAGCATAGTAGAGAATATAAATTTGAATTTTCCGTAAATGATCGAACTTTCATTGATAATTTGGATACAAAATATCAAAATCATTTTAAATCGTCACTAATTATTTACGTGCTTTACTGAAGTATCTGCATACCTTAATGAGTTACAGCCTACTGGTTATCACAGAAAATAAGTTGAGGTAAATCTCATCTAAAAATATATAAAAAAATTACTCCTCTCAATACTTTTTTGGGTGTCAAACAGATAATTCTTACAAGGTATCCAGGCTGAGGGCCATCTTTGTTTCATTACTGTAGAAAAGATTATTCCTCTTTGTAAAATATCATTACCAATAATATCTCTCTTCTATAACGTTGCGGTTGAAATGATTCGTCATGATTGAAGTTTGAAAAAAGTACCTGTATAATAGAATTACTCCTCTCAATTCTTTTTTGGGTATCAAACAGATAATTCTTACAAGGTATCCAGGCTGAAGACCATCTTTGTTTCATTGCTGTAGAAAAGATTATTCCTCTTCGTAAAATATCATTACAAATAATATCTCTCTTCTATAACGTTGCGGTTGAAATGATTCGTTATGACAGAAGCTTGAAAAAAATACCTGTATAATAGAATTATATAATTCAGCTCTAATGAACTTTCGTGTATTCTTTTAACTTATTCTGATTAAAGAAAGTAAATTTGTTGGAATATATTTTCCTGTGCAGAGAAACTGCGAAACTGCATTTTACAAATAACAGTAAATACTCTGCAAACCCTCGTTAATTTACGATGCATATGTATTCGTGCGATGATTAACTATTCCTAGTTTCGTTAAGAAATATCTAAATACAGCCTAGGTTAGAGTGAAATATACAGTGCGAAAATGGAATTTCAGTTTTAGTTTAACAAACAAACGAAACATTACGGTTTCTATAATTTAACACGCAGGTTTCCAGAATTACAAGAAATAATGCGAAGCAACACGCCGTATCAGAATAATTAATATTCCGGTTGCTAAGGAGATTAAATTACTCCTCAGCAAAGCTTAATTGAAAGAGAATACTTCATATTCTAGATTTCAGTGTATACATATTTTTACATAATAAAAGAGTCACGGAAGACAAAGCTTCACTTTAAGAGAGAATAACAAAGTTCTGTTAATAATATAGATACATTCAAATTGAAGTGTATAATGTGTTAGTAATTCTTCCATTTTCTGAATGAATGTATCCAATGAATACATTTAAGATAAATTTATAAAAGTGAAAAATAATATTTCAATTGATTGCAACAATAACAATAACCTTTAAGATTCTGCGCATGCGGACTTTTACCCAACTGCCGAATTTCATGTGATCTTTTAAAACAAAAAGCTTCTCCACAACCTGTATAATGTATTAGTGATTCTTCGAGTTTCTAAACTGAATGAATATATCGTCAGTAAAATATTAAAATAATGGAAAATAAATATTTAATTGATTGCTATCATTCGCTCGAAGTGCCGCATGTGTATTGTTTCAGCCTAGTGACAGTGCAAAGTTTCGCGGGAGAAAAATATCCAGATTCGACTCCGACAATGATTCAACATATACCTCTATTAACCTAGGACAAATGTATCATATCCTCACTGGTCAAATGTTTTCTTTTTAGTGTGAGTTGGTAATTTGGAGAGTGGAAAATCGACCGATTTTTCTTCCTAGTCATTTTGCTTTCCAAGCCAAAACTTTGGAGAATGTTTGGGAGAGAAGGAATCATTTTGCTTTCCGAGCCAAAACTTTGGAGAATGTTTGGGAGAGAAAGAACAAAAAGTTCATGGCTCAAGCAAGCAGGTACAAAAAAAGAATTTCCATAAAAAATAATACTTGCTACATAGCAAGTTTCGGCTAAAATAGTTCTAGTTTAATTTTATGGTGGAATAAAAATCTAACAAATAAAGAAAAATATTTTCGCATATTTTCACAAAATCGCCATTACTTTCATTGTGGCGCAAAAATGCAATATTAGGCGAAAAAGATACGCTTTACTTTTGTATTTTTGAAGAATTTAATTTGTAATACTTGTTCAATAAAGATTTATATACCTGAAAAAATCAAAGCAGTTTTTTATATCAGTGTTTTCAATATATCTAGCAGAGATTATGTTAATCTAGGGAAAAAAATTCAATATATGGAACAGTAAAATTTAAATAGAGTAATTCATAGTAAGAAAGGGGAAGAAAGACGTAAATTTTTCAGATAGTCTGAAAACTTAACGTCTGTATGAAAACTCCATGTTTGTATCAAAATATTTTCTATTCTTTAGCTTTCTTCCTTATATATTTGAATATTTCTTCCTTATATATTTGAGAAATTTGGAGAGTGTTCAGGAGTGAAGGAAGAAAATCGTCATGAATGTCTCAAACAGGTGAAAATAGAATTTTTCCTACTTATTTCTCCTTTTTATTGAAGTCAGCAAATGAGTGAGATTTTTAAGTTTATAAAAATATTAAACAAATGTTAAAAATACGCTTTTATTAGTGAATTAAGAGAGTAGAAAATATTTCTTTTTAGCAAAAATATGATTTTTAGTTTTGTTCCTGCGAATTTATTTATCTTTTCATTTTTATTTTTGAATTAGTTATTAATTGACCGAGCGAAGCGAGGTCTACGTATTAATTCTAGCATATTGCCTTTGTCTGTCTGTAAGTTTGTTACGCGATTGCCAAGAAATGCGATATCGCCAAGATAATTTCGCCTGCCTTATAAATCGTCTTATCTGAGACACAACGACAGTTTTTAGCATATATGAATATTTTTGCCAAATTGTAATATTTATTGGCAAGTTATTTTGAATTCCATCTCCTCTTTTCTAACGAAATGAGTTGCAAAAAATGCTCTGATGAGTTTCTCTGATACATAAGGAAAAGTGAGGGAAGTATGCATTACAAAATTCTTTGCAAACTTGGTACTTAAAAAGAAGTTAAATTTAGTAAAATCGTTTATAAAAACTTGGACTTTTAAGGAAGAACAAACAGTGCTTTGAATAATTTTTTCCTTGGATAATTGAAGAGATGAAGTTGATTTTTTCCTGTGCTCTTGAAATGAATTCATATTGCTGTGTTACTTGTCCTATTAATGAAGCTCGTTTCTTTGATGTGAAAACGATACTGTTTACATGTCTGTACTTCTAAATAAGTACACTGGAATTCCCCTTTTCATGCTAAAGAAACAATTAATAATTTCAAATATTTTAAGAACTCCCAAAATTTGAAAATGTATTCAAATCTCAAATAATATATATTTCATTCAAAGTATGCATTAAAGCACCTGCTACCATAAATTTTCCTGTTTAACTGCCAAATGTGCCCCATTATGATAGATTTTGATTCAAATTGTTTATTTTGAGTTTCGCCCACAGGTATACATTTAAAAAGTATTCGCCAAATTTCATTTCATAACTTTGGTCCGAAACCCCAAATTTCATCAAATTCCTGATTATTACAATACTTTCTCGATCGTTGCTTCGTATTCGAGGAAAATAATGTGCTTTCCCCAATGGAACAGCCCATAAGTCTTTTTAACGTATGACCACGTTCCTCCCATTCGGGTCTCAGGAAGGAATTTGATTCACACACCAAAACTCCACAGAAAGCGTTGTATGGGAGACCCTCTATATCTCGGCAACTACATATGTTAAAAACATAACTAATGCCAACCTCAATGTAATAACCTCGTAACAATGTAATAATGCCAATACAATAACCTCGATCGTTACTTGGTATTCGAGGAAAATAATGTGTTTTCCCCAATGGAACAGCCCATAAGTCTTTTTAACGTAAGACCACGTTCCTCCCATTGGGGTCTCAGGAAGGAATTTGATTAAAACACCAAAACTCCACAAAAAACGTTGTATGGGAGATCCTCTATATCTCGGTAACTGCATTTGTTATAAACATAACTAATGTCAACCTCAATGTAATAAACTCGTAACAATGTAATAATGCCAATGTAATAACCTCGATCGTTCTTCGTATTCGAGGAAAATAATGTGTTTTCCCCAATGGAACATCCCATATGTCTTTTTAACATATGACCACGTTACTACAATTCGGGTGTCAGGAAGGAATTTGATTCACACACCAAAAAACGTTGTATGGGAGATCCTCTATATCTCGGTAAATACATATGTTAAAACAATAACTAATGTCTTATTTTAAAGATAAAGGGTAACAACAGAAGTTGCAAAAAAAGTTTGAAAATCGAAACTGAGTCACGCGAGTAAAGTAGTCCTACGCCTTTAACATCAGCGGCTGTTTGAAAAAGACAGCCTCCCGTCATTTTTTAAAAAAATATTCATATTTCAAGAATGCGGCTTAATTTATGAATAATTATTTCAGATTAGATATCTCAAGAATCGAAAGCCGTATGGGGTGGAAGTTTGGAAAGAAAGCTGTTGTTGAGTTATTATCTCCGTTATATGAAAATGTCACGATTTTGAGTTCTAAAATAACAGTCATATGTATCCAAAATAGAAATTAATTTTTGCTAATGTACTGTATTGCAGGATGAATCAATAGACTTTTTATATAAAAAAACACTTTTATTTTAACATAATTTTCACCAAAATACCGTTTATTCGCTGAACTATATACATCAGTTGTTACATTTCAGTCTCTCTACAATACCAACTTTTTAAATCTTAAAAACAACTAACATCTTTCATCCTGCGTTGCTAAGCAACGCTCATAAGACAAATATCGTATTGACACGCTAAAAAGTTTTAGAAAGAAAACTTTAGAAATAACTAAATATTTTTGTAACGAATATCACACTAAACTGAAAAAATATGAAACCTCATATCTTTTCAAATGTAACAGGCTAACTTATGGCCTATGGAAAAATCGTCTTCTTTCTTAAGGCGCTCCTATCTTTCTGTATATGTTTAATTCAAATTTATTTTTCATATCCATTTATTTTCGGAAGATAAATGTAGAAATTGATGAATCAATTCCATAAGTACACCAGAAAGGTGACAGTACTTGAAGAAATTGCGCATTTGATAAACACATCGCTAAAAATTAGTTGAATTTCGTTTGATTAAATGATACAACTCATGATATAAAACTCACATCTAAACTTCAAGAAATTTAAGTATATGGTTTTTTTAACTAAGCATTTGAATCAATTCGCAAGGAATGGAATTTAGCATTCGGATATTATTCGGAAAACTGCATTCATTCCTCCATCTCACTTTATGAGCATCGAAAGGGAATCCTGTGGCTTTTCAAATTTCAGTTAGGATAACTCTCATTCCTATAGTTTCAAAATTGCCTAAGCATCGAGAGAAAGGCTAACACAAGTCGATGCAATTAATGAAGCCACTGATCTCGAATATTGTAAAGGAAATAAACAGGCAGCTGTTTGTTGAGGGAGGAGATGGTGTTAATTTCATTATAATAGTTAGAAAATCCGCTCCAGAAATCCATTCCAGATCCATTTGTCAGAAATAGAAATTTATAATCGAAATGGAGAGGATATAGGTGTCTTAGAATTTGTGTCTAATGACACTATTCCCAGGAAATTTCGATGGCCACACAGTCTTTGATGGATTAACACTATTAAACTTTTTGATTTCATTTAACATCAAACACTAATGCGTTCGTCAGTTGTCGGTTTATGTATTTAGAAGAGAATTCAAATTATTTTAGAGAAACAAATAGAAATTTTTTTTTATTTGGGTGTTTATGTGTCTTCTCAAATTTTGTTTTCTTTGAGTGCTTGAAGTCAGAATATATTCGATCGAGCCAATTTTTAAATTATTATTATAGTCCCATGTTAGATTTAAGCAAGAAATACCATTTTAAAATTTTAATAGCAAATCTCTTTGTTTGCGCTTTCTAACGAAACTGTGTGCCTCTTTATTGTTAGTCAGGGAAAAGTTCATCTCAAGTTAACGAAAATGATTTGCATTGGTTTTCTAACATTATCATTGGAAGTATAGGCAAATATAGAGCAAGTTTATATATAAACAACAAATTATTAATAAATAGAATTGGAAAAAATTATAATGTTTATTATTGCAAAACATTTAGTACTTTGGGAAGAGGAAGTTCGTTTGGTGATTTCCAAAACATTTAAAAATATAGGAATAAAAATTATTAAACCTAAGAAAGCAGAACATTTAATTGTTTGATATTGAATTTGTATCTAAAATAATGATATTTTTGGACCGATCTCGCCATTTTTAACCGTAGACAAGGTCAATAGCCGATTCTGTGACATATTTTTCATACTTCCAAAATACAAAACTGCAAGCATGACGCCAAATTTAACATTAACTACGACCCAAATGCATAGAGAATCTCAAAACAAATCGGCAAAGGTGTATTTAAAACGCATAATCTTATAGGCTGAATATTTTATTCAGTTTAGTTGATTATCTCAAAATATAACAATACAGAGACTTTTCCAAGAACGAACCTAATAAATTTCAGCATTATCATGTAACAATCAGGAAGAAATAAACATGTATTCTTCCCTCCACAATTAACATCCCTGCATTATACACCTGTATATAAACACATCTAAACCTGATATGTTTTTAAATGTTTTGGAAATCATCAAAGAATCTTCCTCTTTTCAAGGGTTTTGCAATAATAGACATTATGAATTTTTATTCTAATTCTATTTATTAATAATTCGTTGCTTATATATAATCCCTATTAACGCTTGAACATTCATGGGTTTATCATGCTGCATATTCCGCATACTGCGATCTAAAAAACTCCAACATGCCGCCCCCCCCCCCGTTTAGTGACAGAAAATTATTATCGCACTCTTTACGCAATTGCTGGAATTTATTATATTCTTTCTTAAAAATGAAATTCGCAATTGAAGTTAAATTTAATTTCCATATTTCAAATGAACGTATGATGTAAATTCAGCAGACTCCTTTACTTGATATTAAACCTTATCCTTTGTTTGATTTAGAATATCAACCAACCGTTCAACAAATTCCGCTTAAAATAGAAATCCATTCTGCACAATAGCCAATTTTGCTTTCTGGAATCCTCTTCTTATAGCAACTTTAACCATTGTGTTCTGTTCTGAATTTTTTTTACCTAATCCTATTTTAGATAATAAGGCTTAATCTGCCAAAATGAAAGAATTCTACGATAGGGGCTTAGGGTCGGACAAACACCGAAAACCTTTACACCGTTAACAGAAAGCGTCAAGGAGATTGTATAGGGGCATTTGCGTATCTAATTTTGCCCTTTCCTTGCAAAGATCCGAAGAAAGGATTGTATTTCAAACGTGCGGAAAGGGCTAAAGTACTTAGAAGTAATTACTTCCCTTTCTTTCGCAAAAGTATAATTAAAGCACTCAAGGACTTTTTTCTATCTCCTTTACCTCTTAATGCTGCTATGTTTTGTATCTAAACGATCTCACTGTTCAGTTAAAGAAGACATCTGTTTCAGGCTTGCGATTTCTAATTTATTAACTTTATAATACAAAATAAGAATCAATGTTACTCATGTCAGCATTCTGCGCAAAAGTCGATTTAAAGATAAAAATATGCATATATGTACATTTTAAAATTTCATCTGTAAATTTTCATCTTTCCTTTAGTTAAAAGAAAAATATGTTTATAGAAAAATTGTTAAGAATATTTTCTTGGTTTTGCAGAAAGAATTTTTAAAAAATATTTGCTAGATTTTTCAAAAATAGTAAATAAGTGATTCGATGAAAGATTACTCGATTTAATTTTAAAATCTTCTAAACTAATTCAGAGGGTTAATATAGTGTTATATAAAGTGGCCGAAAAATACAATTATAATGAAGTAAGCATTTCATCATTCTGCACAAATTCAATTTAAAGATAAAAATATGCAGTTTTTCGTGATGATCTATTTCTAGCAAGAGTAATAATTTTCCAATTAACAAATTCTGTCGAGTTAAGCATGAAAATATGAAAAGTGTAACTTTTTGAAAATTAATTGCAGGACTGTTTCAGTGCTATAATCTGATTATTATCGCCTTATTTGGACACTTTTAGAATTTAAAGAGCATGCTTATTTCAAACAAGTAAACATGAAGGATGTTTGCGAATCTTCCGTTTTTAGCGTGGGAATATTTTCTTGTATCCACATCTATCTGAAAGAGCAGTTTTGCTAAGGCTCAGTCTACTCTGTTTCAAAAAGCAAACGCCCTTCTTAGCTTTCTTCTTTGTTACAAAAATAAGTTTGTCCTAAGCACAAGAGGTGGATTTCTGAACAGAATCTAACGCATAATTCTTACTATTAACAGTTTGTCAGACAGAGCAAGAAGATTGATTGTTCGGAAACGGGTGCAATCGTGGAAAACAGCAGAAATAACCTGTGTTAATTTGTACTTGTTTTATAAATAGGGTTTTTCCTATATTATTCTCCCTTAAGAAGGAGAGAAGAATTCTTCTTAACAAGTAAGAAAACTTCCCGACAGCTGGAATGAATTCTTTCGTAACAGAATGGGGAATGGTTAAATATGCAGCTGGGAAGAAACATGGCACGTTACGGTTGGAAGAACAAAAGAGCGGGTGAAGCGTATACTAGAATGTCGTCGATACCAAGAAATGTGTTCATACTGCAGAAAATTCTGGACTTTCCTATGACGGAAGTTTTAAGGGGCGAAGAATTATTTCAGGGAACTGTAAATATTTACTTAATAAATATGTGTCATGTAAAGACACTGAATTTTCTATTCTTTCAACAATTCTCTTATCATTTCTTTTTGAATAATTTTTCAAAATATGAGAGAAGCACAATGCACCCCAAGAATCATACTTTTTTCTGAAGAAACAGGAAAAATAATGGATTTATTTTTGGATTAAATTTTCTTTTAAAATCTTCGTTTCACTTTATTAGCATTAAAAAGTAGCGATTATAAGGGGAAAGGTATTTAATTGTAATTAATTTTTCAATATTCAAAATTCGAAAGATTATAAAGCATCTGAAAAGACTTATAGTAATTAGCAGAAACCATACGAAAGAAAAACTTAAAATACCTTTCTTCTGAAAAGTACTTATGAATCAATGTAACATCAATTTCAAAGATGAAAACACAAAATTTGAAATAGTCTACTCTAGTAAAATTCGAAGGTAAACAAACGTATGTATGTATGTATGTATGTCCTTCTATCTTCTCACGAACCGCCGAACGGAGAAGCGCGCGGAAAGTACCAAAAGATGGGGAATAATCCAGGGAAGCCGTTTCGGCCATTTATATTACGAAATTTTAATTAGTGAAAAAGATATTAATTAAAAACTAATTGACAACAATGCTTTTCGTTTTTTCGGATAGTTTATAACAATACTTTTCATTGTTTCAGCGCAATTCAAAATTTATTTTATTGTTGAAGTCGTTAACTTTAAAGAACATTGTTACAACAACAATAAAAAAGTGACGCTGACAGAAATAAAAAAATGTATTGTTGAATGTGTATAAATTCCTTTTTTTAATCCCGTGAGATAACGTCCAACAAAATCATTTTAACGAAATTAAAAGGGGTGTATTATTTCTGTCAAGTTAGGTGCCGAAAGATATAGATTAGTTATGTTAGTGATTTTAATAATTATTCATTGATTTGATAAAGTTTAAATATTTGTGGAAGTTTCTATTTTAAGCTGATATTTGGAAGTTACTATTTTTGCTTTGTTCAATTCTCCTTTTTTCCAACGCCTAAAAGAAAAAGAGGAATTACAGGGGATGCTGCCAGTAGACGGGAGGCAATTATTAAACGTGAAAGGAGAGTTGTTGAAACTGAAGAAGAAAGAAGCCGCCGATTGTCAACTATGGCACAACGTGGCCTGGACAGAAGAGCGGAAGAAACAGAAGAACCAAGTAATAGCCGATTGTCAGCCATGCTACAACATGCAAGAGAACGCCGTCTAAATGTTATTGAAGGACAAAATCACCATCAGATACAAACTTTTTTTACAGCTAGAACTGTTCTGAACTGAAGAACACAACTGTGGAGAAATGGACAATCTCTGTCTGAAATGCGGAGGGTTGTATTTCCGGGATGAAAAGAATACCAGAGGAATTTACACTCATTGCTGTCATAATGGAAATATAATTGAGCAGGCTTCAGTGTATCCAGTGGAAATGAAAGGATTGATGGATGTCTCCGATGAATTATCAGTGCATTTCAAACATAACATAAGGTCGTACCAGTGCTTCAATGGGTGCACAGATTGTACCGTCTACAGGGAGAGGAGCGTATTGCTTCAGAATTCATGGCCAGATTTATCACAGGACCTCTCATCTACATCCAGCTGAAGCAGGAGGTGAAAACACTAATACAACACACTTCAACAATATTATAACACACATTAGGCACGTGTCACGTGACCTCAAGTATTATTCGATTTAGCCCGTGCAACGCCGGGTCATGCAGCTAGTTTTTTAATAAAAACTGTATCAACATTTCAGCCAATGTGAAAAGTAGAAACCTTGTCTTCGTATTGAACGATTTTTGTTTCAAAAGAATCTAATTGAAACTATAATTAAGCGGGAAATTGTAGAGTGGACAAATATATTTATCGAGAAATGAGCACCACACTTTTCACGTGAAAGAGATGCGCGAAAAATGAACCTCTAGAAATCCGTGCATTATTAGTGGGTAATAATGGAGTAGATTTGCATTGTGTTAAGAACTGTATACTTAATGTCTAAAAGTCAAAAAGCGCTATTTTTCCAACTAAAATTATAATGATTTTAATAGCGCAGGGTTGAATTTTAGTTTGGTGTCATTTTATGACCCCTCCTCATCTTAGCGATCGCTGAGGAGGAGTGCGTTCTCTCTGGTTAAGGAAAGCCGTGGGTTAAATATAATTTTCTTTGAATAAAGGTCATGCATAAATTTTGTTCAATATTTTCTTCGATATTGAACGTATTATCGTATTTTACATTAATTTATATGTGAAAAGTTCTTCACTTAACGAGTGTTTCGCAATACGAGTAAGTTTTTGGGAAGGATTGTGCTCTTTAAGCTAGGCGCCACTGTAGCTATTTAGATGCAACGTTCGCAGATATGTTCAAAAAGCGTTCAATCATAAGTATACTACGATTCGACGTTGTAATAGTACTAAGTAAAAACAATAACTTGCGAAAATCGCATGATGCAGTAGAAAAATATATTTACTTCCTACCCACGGAAATCACAGGATAAGCAGTCAGGGGGTTAACATGCAAATGATTAATGACCGACTTGGCTGATACTTTGGATATAAAAAATAAAATCTATGTTTTTAAAGAAATAAACTGTAATAATTTTCAAAAATTTTCTAGAATTTCCTCCATCTTCATGATTAATAAGCTTTCATTACATGATTACAATTCCGTATTGCTGCCTGTAATCGGTTGGTTATGGGCATTGGGAGTATGAAGCGGCGTTCTGTCTGTAATCTGTTAGTTCCTCCTATGCAGTTCGTGGAGTAGTGACTGTCGCAGAGATATATATGCTTTTCAGGCGAACAGGCACACGACATCGCAGAAGACTGCATCGATTAGCTCTTCCCAACATCCTCCGTGTATCTGGAGATGTCCAGACAGGGAATGCATGATGATAAATGACTATCTAAATGCAAACTGAATACTTGCTTGATCAATGGACATCTGACCACTCTGCTTGGAAGCCTCGATTGGATTTTCACTCTAGATTCCAGACAACTGATTATCATTCATAATAGAAACAGGAAATAAAACCATCGAATTCAGGCTGCTTGTGTTTAACTCTCTGAACCCGGCTAGAGTGAGAATTCCATTGCCTCAAAACCTGGAGTGAATTTTCTCTCACAAAAACAGAATGGAATCGTCACGTTCTTTACAGAAATTCCAGGAGGTCGACACCTATGGTTGCCCGATCAATTGTCAACAAAGAAAGGAACTACATTTTTCCTAAAAAAATTCACGCAGGCGCCCGAAACAGTTCGAGTCCGACTTCTGTCGAATGGGCGGTTTGAGGCGGAATAGGGCTCATAGGGTTAATAAGAAATAATAATGATCAAAATATTTTTCTGAGTTAAATACAATACTGTTTTGAAAGGGTTCCACGAGAAAACATGCTTAGTTGATATTAATATCAGATGTTACTTAGACAAAGAGTATGAAACTACATTCCTTAATTCTGCATTTTAAGAGTTCTTTTTATAGGTAAATGAGATTTAATGATGGTCCTTAAGTAAAATGATGTGATACAAGTAATGAAACTTTAATCCAAATCATTAATTAAATGAAATCACTTTTATTTAAAACTTCGTTTGGTAAGAGGAAAGTATGAGCTGTATAACTGAAAATTTTATAATCTTACCCTTCCTCACTCCAAATGACATTATATTCTAATTTATGCAAAAATGGAATGTTAATAATGAAATGTACTTTCTTGATCTTTTTTCACATTTAGGCTTTAATATTTTTAATACGCTACCGAAAACAAATTTGTGATTAAATGAATTTTATATTCATTAGTTATTTAAGCTAATATCTATTAGTTATTTGAAGAAAGAAGGAGATAAAACCGAATATCTGGGAAGTACAGAAGGGAATCTCTCTCCATGCTGTGTGAAATGCGAGAAATGTTTAATTATTAGAAAATATTTCTTTACTGAGAAAAGTTAAGAAATATTATAGTAAAGAAAACTGATACGCACAAACACTGAACACAAAGCTTCTTTTGATACTATGTTGAGTGAAAAGATAAAAGAACAAACTTTATACATTTACGGATAATGTTTAAAAAGGCAAAATATAAATGAAAGTTTTTAGTGATGAATGCAATGAAATAACAGTTCCGAGTAAAGGAAAGATGCTAATTATTGAACTTGACCTAAATATGGGAATTCTTGAAGACTTTGGATCATTTTTATAAAAGCATTTAATAGAAAAGTTCGATCTATGTCTCTCAGTAATGCTTCAGAATAAAAATAATAATAATGCATTCTTCATAATGCTGACAAGAGAAATGGCTATTTCGCATTAACTATCATTACAAATATTTGACTTGGGTAAAATTAGAAGACTAAGAATTAGATGACAAATTATGTCTATTTTGAAGAAAATTCCAGATTTTAAAACTTTTCAGTTAATCTAAATACAGTTTATTCTTCCAAAAAGCATTTCAGAAAGTTAATTCTTTAGATTTTCGAAAATTTCAAAAATGCAATAAAAATATCGAAGGAACTCCTTGCTAATATAATTTAAAACCTATACGAGCAATAACAATAAATTTATGATACACACGTTTTGATAACTAGCTTAACAATAGGTATATGTAAATACTCACTGATGTTGATAATTTAATGTAAAAATCAACTTTACTCTATTTTATTGAAATTGAAAAAGATTGTAAGATTTTATATGACATTAATTATCTCTGTATTGATTGTATTTATTTCACAGGGTCATAGTAAAATTTTACTGTTGAAAAAAAATTTAGCACTAAGTAACACGTTAAAGGCTATGTGATCTATGACCTATAATACATAACAATTCCGTCATTTTTTATTTAAAATATCATCAGATGTCAGTTCTATTTACGCCATTGTCCAGAACAGTTAATTGTCTAATTGCCTACATTGAAGGGAAATTACGAGAAAACTGTTGAACCAATATGTCTATTATGTAGATTTAGTTTGTTCATACGACTATCATTATAAGTCGAAGATACTGTCATCCCTAATTTATGAATCAAGCAAATCGCAAAAGACTATCAATAATGCACGGGTTCAACCAACTATGTGAGATGAGCAACAAAAAAACAGAATTCACAGCATTTAATCTAGGAAGTGAAAAATAGTTTTTAGTGAATAATTGAGTAATGACGAGTAAGCAGTTTGGACAAATACATGGCAAGTATCAATTAATCAGTTTGTATAAGAGGGTTACGCAGAGGATGACTTCTTGTAAAGCAAGTATATATTGAAACTAAAATAATTATTTTATTAATCATTATGTGCTTTAATCATTACACTTTCAATTAATCTTTTCGGTAAATCCATTTTTCTTTGTGAGTTATGTCAGTGAGAATGTGAACGCATTTTTTTGCCTTTTAAAATAAATATATCAAACACAAACGCTTTCCATCGAAATAATTAAGTAATTAATTTTTAGCTCCTTTCTGAATTTAGTTTGTCAATAATGGCCAATGTTTATTAAAATGATACCCTGCTTAAATGAGAAAAGAAACAATTTTTAAAATGTAAAATTCAAAATAATAAGCGTTTTTGATTTTGCTTGCAGAATCTAAACTGTTATTCTTAGAATCTGTGTTATACGAAATATATAATGTCGTATCTTCCTTTTTTCTTCCTATTTTCGATTTTAAATCCCGATGAATCTTTCATAAGTAACTCTTTGAAAGAATGAAAGTGAGATGAATGTATCTTTGATTTAGATATTTTCATTTTATTTGGATTATAAGTGCACAGCAACTGGCTGCTTCTATTATAAACATTTAATTATAATATAGGCTTTATAACAAATTTAGGAAGCGGTAATGTAATCATTAAATAGTTAAGAAATTTTTTTTCAATCGAATTATTAACAAAGAGAAGGCGAGAATTCGGTTTTATATGCATTTTTTCTTTAAAGAAAATCGAAATTTATTTCATACATTCTATACCGCATTTCAAAACTTTAACATGACTTTAAATCAAAGGTTTTCTTTATTAGAAACATTTTCTTTTAATATTCATTGTGAGGAAACTTTTATTTGCAAATGAGTAAACCCCTGAATTTAAAAGATTTATTATAAAGTAAACTATACCAATATCTTTATGGTGTCATAGAATGTTTTATGTGTTCAATTAAGGCATTTTATTTAGTGATTATAAATCCATGTAGTAAAGTTAAACACAGTATTAGCTTAATCATCGATTATATTTTTACATATGATCTTTCTGATATGGTTGCAGTTTATGCTGTTATTATAACACAAAGATAACGCTTATATAAATTTCAGCATGAGAAAATAGAATTATGTAACATTTAATTTCACAAAAGCAGTAAGACTTAAACTTACTTTTCTGAATATTTTTCAGTCTTTGCCATTATCATATGATAGAGAAACACATGATTTCTCATATATCATTAAACGTCTTAAACTTTATGCTACAAACTCTACTGTCGGGAAAACCTTTTCCATCTTGATCACAATTCTAATCCCCTCTCCTTTCCTCTTTGATTCTCGATTTGCTTTTGGTGTCCAAGACACTGACAGCCGACAAGATCGATGTTATACCGGAAAAAGGAAAATAGCTGGTAGTTCCTCTTGATTCCAAACTAATCCGAAATCCTTAAGCTACCCGAAGAATGATCACAGCTTGTTTCCATTCTCTGTAGGTCTAACTGGTCCCCAGTCATTACTTCCACATGATGGAGAGCCAAAAGTGAAGGACTGGAACTAGGGATTGCCTTCTGTGGGAAGCAACGGGTCGCCTTAAGGTGAAAGGAGAGAAGGTCAGAAGTTCTGGAATCGTTCGTGTCTTATCGTGGAAAGGTGGAAAAGTAATTTGTTAGAGAGGCGTCTTGTTGTCTTTCAGTAATTGTTTAGATTGTTCCAGTTTTGAGTTAAGGGGATTGAATATTGTCTTGGAACTATTACGTGGTTGTGTAAAGTTGATGAAAAGTATTTTGGATTCCTTTATTTAGATTTTGATAGCTTTTTTCATCGCCTTACGCAGAAAGATGGATTGAAATCGATGATGTTCTGATGACTTTAAACGATAAAACGTATGAAATGTAATCAGTATTGTAAGAAAAATCTTGATATTTAGGCAATATGATTGTTTTATTAGAAAAAATACTAAGGAATATTTCGAATAGTCTCTGAGGCTTTCAATTAATTTATAGACAACTTTATTTACTCATCTATAGTTATAACTAAAACAACTTCCTTGATTTGTTAGAATAAAACCTGAATCTTGTTATATAGTTAACTATAGCATATATTTCTTTACAGAAGTAGGCATTTACTACTTGTATTTGCACCAGCGAAATGGAATGATATCATCTATCATTGTTTCACGAGGAATGACCAAATTGATATATTTGTATTTCAAAATATTTTCTTTTAATATGATTCAGGTCCACTGTTGCCTCATGACAGTGATTTGGTTGTAAGACCTTGAGCCGCAGGTTTGAGGCTGGATTCCACTGAAGAATTCCTAAGAATGCTGGGCCTGGTGCACGTTTAATCCGTCGGCGTCAAACTCTTTTCCTCTGTTAGGGTGTGGAGTTTAGGGAGATTCATATCTGATGGCGTACTTGTCGTTTGGCCAAGATTTAAATTTTCGAGGTGCGTTCTTAAGTAGCAGACCTTTAAATTCAAATATGAATTTTGATGTAACTTACATTTTGTAACATTATTCCTCGAAAAATCTCAATAACAAAAATGTATACTCAATACACAAGAACAATACGCTTTGATAACCATGCAAATAATAGGAGTAAAAATCAAATTCTTTATTTAAATTTCTCTTTAAAACTTTCGATCTAAATGGGGAACTGGATAAACCAGTTCAAGATAGTGGAGTCCAAATAAAATTTGAATATTTATAATATTTATCAAGTCTGTATTTTACAATATGGTGCTTTATTGAAGGACATCCGTAAGTTAGTTAGGCCAAACGCATTTTCCCACAGATTTTTAGTTTCCGTTACGAGTGAGAACGTTTTCCTTTCTTTCTCCAATAATATATAGCAAAATAGAAAAAGTATGACTCAGAAGCTAGGAAAATGTTTTGAAATAATACCTTTTGAATTATAAATTTTCATTACACATTACCATTCTCTTCGAATAAAAATTTATACATTATACACATACATTCATACATTAGTAACATTATGGGCGTTGTCTTTTGTGTCCAAACCAAATTATTTAATACAATTATTTGTACATAATTTATTGTGACTACAATTGAAAGCGAGTTGTTCTGAAAACTTTGGAGGTCGGAGAAAAGAAATCACTGCAATTAAAATTGCGTAGTGACTAGATAATTTTCAAAATTTTCAGTTGGCAGTAAAACCATTTTCTTCAGATAATATAGTTCGATGTTACAGATTTTGCTCATTAGAATTATTAAATAGAAAAATAATGGTATTAGGCTGTCACTAGAAAATATAATTTTGGACACTTTTAACTAATCCAATCAGGAATGTTTGGTTTCATAACATACAGACAAAATTAATTTTTTCGTTATTCTCGCATCACTTTCTTTAGTTTACTTTACAAATCCAGACGAACAAGTACATAAAACAGATCTGCAACCAAAAAGACTTCAAAAAAATTTTCGTGTTTGTTACCTACAGATTTTTGCTTGCAGAAAACGGGAAAAGAACTAAAAAAATCCATCGCGTCTGTTTTTTCTCCAAAATAAAATTTCAGGAATAATTTATATTGAAATTTGGCATTGCCTAGGGTTGTTCAGGAAGTTGACTTTTTGATTTGAGACTCAAAAATAAAAACTTGTTATTACTTGAAGCATCATTTTTATAGTATAAGCATCAAGAGAAATATTTTATTTCACTTTGTTTTAAAAGAGGAGAATCTTGTTAACTATATTCATATTTCTGAACTAATGGTCTGTTCCAGAATTGAATACAATTCCGATGAGTGAGCCTCTGTTTATCGATTCCTCAAAAACTAGCAACAAGGCAGTCTTGTTAAATAGTCAATTGAAATCTAAATAATCAATTGAAACAACTCTACTATTTTTTTAGAATGGAAATAAAAATTCGATGTCAAAAGATTCGAATGTCAGTAGGATCTGTTCATTGCCGAATATCAAATTATATTGACATACATTTAGCATTATCTTTATTTCCATAATGGAATTCATCAACTTATTTACTACATCTCATTTGTGAGAAAATTGGCTGAATTTTGTATTGGATTAGAAATAAAAGCGTTTTGCCTTAACCGATATAAAGAAACATCAGCATATCCTCCCTTTCCATTAACGTTCTTCTCCATTTAATACAACCACCTTATGCCTCAAAGTTTCACTTTTTATCTCAGGCGTGATGTTAACACAGGAGATACAAAAACCATCTAGCGTTATTCAATTTACTAAACTTCATCCAATAATCTCTGAGGTCGAAGGAAGGTCTTTTCCATCTTGATCAAGAACATAAGCCCTCCTCGCAGATGCTTGGTTGGCTTTTGGAGTCCGAAATGCTGACAGCCGACAAGATCGATGATGTTAACTGACGAAGAAAATACCTGGTGGTTGCTTTTGGCTCCGTCTGCTAATCCCAAAACCTTAAGCTCCCAGAGGAATGTTTACAGCTTGTTTCCATTCTATTTAGACCTCCTTCGTCCTCGGTCATTACTTACAGATGATGGAGTGCTGAAGGTGAAGGATTGGGACCCGAAATTGTCTTCTTTGAGAAGCAACTGGTCTTCTGCAAGAGTCGAGTCTTTTCGAAGAAAGGTGTATAAAGTAATTTATTAACTAACCGTTTTGCTGTCTTTGGTGACTGATTTGGATGATTTCTTTGTGGCGTTATAATTTAAGGGGAGTTGGAACCCTAAGTCCGTTAACCCTAATCTGTTACTTCGATGTATCTTTCCTCAAAATCTGTTATAGATTGATGTTTGAAATTTTTTATACAAGTAAAGTACATCTTTCTTATTATATTAAAACGATTTTTAAAAAAATAAAAAAAAATTTTTTACAAATTTTTTGTGTGAAAAAAAATGTGAAATTGGTCATTTCGACGTACCTTTTCTCAAACTCTGTTATAAATACATGTTTGAAATTTTTATAGAAGGAAAGTACACCCTTCTCATTAAACTGAAATGAGTTTTTTCAAAAAACCCGAAACTTTATTTTTTTACAATTTTTTATGTGTCAGAATTGGGTAAAATTTCACTATATCTAATTCAAAATTTTGTAAATTTGTTAAAAATTATAAATTAACCAAAAGTTCAACTCAGTATGAATTAGAAGGGTGTACTTTACTTGTATAAAAAGTTTCAAATATATATCTATAACAGATTTTGAGAAAAGGTACATCGAAATGGCCAACTTCACATTCTTTGTTTTGACACAAAAAAATTTGTAAAAAATAAATTTTTGAATTTAAAAAAAATTCATTATAATGAGAAAAATGTTCTTTACTTGTATAAAAAATTTCAAACATGAATCTATAACAAATTTTGAGAAAAAATACATCTAGGTAACAGGGTTAGGGATAATGTGCTTATGGTTCCAACTCCCGTTAAGATGGAATGTTTTATTGAAGAGTTATTGGAAAATATTGGAATGTTCTGTTCTTCCAGTTGTTATTATCTTCGTGGAGTTGAAGAGAAAGAAATGTTTGGAAAATGTACTGAGAAATTTAAGAAAGATGTGAAAATACTGGTTATATTTTTTGAAGAAAATCAATGTTTCTCGAAAGCGATAGAATTTGAACGATAGGAGACATGTTGGATTTGTTTTGTTGTAGGTTTTCTTAAAAACTGAATGTTTAAAACTAAAAGTTAATTACTATCTGAGAAAAGAGCATGTTAAATAGAAATATTATTCTTGCTGCATGCTTCTTTAATTGGCGTATTTTTTTTCTTTCTCTCCTATTAACTTAATTTTAAAAAACGGATCTGTTGGCTTCTCGATTGATATTCATAAGACTTCTTCTAAGACAAAACAAACATTTATTAAGCACAACCATTACACTTCGTAAATGCATACAACGTAACTTCGTTCAATCGTACCGTACTCATCACTTCTCGTAATCGTCTCTCTCTAGACTACTTCTAAAAATCAAATTCAAAGTAGCACACATCTTACTGTTGCCACTTAACTGATGTCATGCATTGTTATACAATAAATATGTTGCAGTCATGCTTTTGTCAGGCATAATATTAAATACGCTTACATTGGACCATCCTGACTTTTCAATTGACCTCAATTGAACCACATTTTGTTTACATTATAACATTAACAATACAAAAACAAAACAAATGTACATTCATAAAAGATAAAATAAAGTGAAATATAACATTTAAAAAAAGTTCTATCTGTCCGGCACAAAATCTCCATAACGCAGTGGTTTTCTGACAGTTCGTTTGGATCTTTGCATCTCAGGTTCATTATGAGAATTCGTACTAGAGTCATCATCATCTTCATTCCAGCTTCTCCAGGCCTTTAACTGACTGACATGAACTATTGTAACATAAGGACGGCCTTTTCTAGGTTCTAGTTATGAGATTCTTTATGTGTCACTAGGGCGTACTTCTGTGACAACCATCCCAGATAGCAATTTTAGTTTGCAGCAAGCTTGCCACAAATTTGTCATGACAAGAGTGCAAGTTTGCCACAAATTTGTCATGACAAGTGTGCAAGCTTGCAGTAAGCTTGCAGCAAGTTAACGAAAGCTCCGAAGTCACCATGAAACGAACTTGCAGCAAGCTTGCCGTGCAAACATATTGCAAATTACAGCAAAAACAAAGTACGAAACACAACCCGGGATAGAACTCGCGACCTCCCGGTTCCGAAGCGGTGACGCTAACCATTGAGCCAGCTGAACTCTGAGAGGAGAGGATAGATTTCGCTAAAACATCGTTCGATGCGATTCGTATACGATTTATTTTAAACTATTTTCTGGTTTTCATTAATTTTTTGAGTTCAGAATATGATTTGAAGTCAAAGAGAGAGCGATTTTCGCTAATAACTACGTTTTGCTAGCAGAATAAATTATGAAATTAGAGTTCAAAAGTAATTACTTTAAAATGGGACAAAATGTCTAGTTATTATTTTTCAACAAACACCGACTGTTTTTTAGATTTAATTTTGTTTATAAACGTTAAAATTTCAACATTAAGAAAAAGGCGATATAGTTTTCTTTAAAGTGAGAGTGATATATTTAGTAAAAAGATGGAAAATGCTTCAAAAAATTTTTTTATAAAAAAGTTATTTTTTTCACAAACTATCATTGATTTATTGAATTAATAAAAAAGAATTACGGTCTAGGAGATGCTATTAAAAATCGGATGTTTTTTAAAACAGAGACAAAGATAATTATCTCTTTATTGTGCTATCTTTGCAGGAAGCTTGTTTTGCAAAATTGCAGCAAGTTTGATTTGCAAAGAGGTGGCGCTACTTGTCACATCGAACTTGCTACAAGTTCGATTCAAGTTTGACGCGTCAAATTTTGCCATGACAAGTCAAAATCAAACTTGCTGCAAACTTACGTGCTATCTGGGATGGGTCCTCGGTATCGTGGTTGCGTCTTTGCTGATTCACCTGTCGTGTTAGGTTTTCTTCTAACTGCCACGATGTCTCCTTTAGAAGCGATACTTTACCTGACTTGTTTCTGTCGTAATATGAATTCGTTTTCACTAAAGAATTGTTGATGCTTTTCAAGTTGTCGACATTCTTATTCTTTTCCTGGATTTGAAGAAGCAACGATTGTCGCTCTTCCTTAAAGCTCTTAATATCTCCTTGTAGAAGTCGTAGTTAATTCTTTACCATTTTAAGATCATCCGCTAAATTGCCCATCATCTTCTTCTGGGAAGTGTCTTTAATCTGCAAATCTTCACTCTCTGACTGAGCTGTTTCAAGACGTTCAAGGCAGACTGGATTTACTTTTTCATCAATCGGAAAGTTTCTAAATAGTTCATCTTCCCGGTATCCAATGTGGACTCTTTCTCCTATTTTTGTATAAGCAATATGAGGAAGATCAAGCCATGTCCGTCCGATGATAAGATCAACTGACTGCGCATTGTCAGGAACAACGTATATGCTTATGTTTTCGGCCTTTACATTATCAACTTCAATATCGGCTTTAATTCTTCCAATAGACGTTAATGCAGGCATCTTTTGAATTCCGAAACCGTATATTTTATTGACAACACGTTCAAATTTCAGTTTAAGTTTCTGAGCAACTGAAATCTTTAAGAGATAATACGAACTTCCTGTATCAATTAAAGCTTGCACGTTATCACAATTA
Organism: Araneus ventricosus; assembly: GCA_013235015.1. Classification (NCBI taxonomy): domain Eukaryota; kingdom Metazoa; phylum Arthropoda; class Arachnida; order Araneae; family Araneidae; genus Araneus; species Araneus ventricosus. The sequence goes on along the minus strand of BGPR01022087.1, from coordinate 922 downwards.
TTAATTTTCGCTTTCTTCAAAAATGAATTACTCTCGTCTGAATTCTCGCCAACTAGTCTAACAGATACGCTTTCTTCACTTGCATGATTCGTTTCCTTGGCGACACAGTTTATAATTTTATGGCCTGTTTCATTACCTTCTCTGCATGTTATTTTGGTATCGAACAGTTCCTTGCCATGTGCCCGAAATTAGAAAAGTGGAAGCATATTGGTTCACCTCTCTCGTTATGTGTACAGTGATACCTCGAGATACGAGTTTAATTCGTTCCGTAACCTTGCTCGTATGTCAATTTGCTCGTATCTCAAAGCAATTTTCCCATTGAAATTATGTTAATCCGTTCCAGCCCCAAAAATGCTACCCCTAATTGTTTTTGTTACGTGTTTTTGAATAAGAAAAATGTATTTATTGACATATATTGTATAAAAACATAATAAAAGAGAATGTAAAGCAAAAAAACTGGTTTTATAAAGTGTACATACATATGTATTTGTATTTTGGTCACATAAATGTAAGCCCTGTTTCGTCACAGTTGAAGACTTGCTGGGGGATGTATCCATTAGCTTCTATCAGTTCGGGAAAAGTTTTGAGATAATCCTCAGCTGCCTTCACATCCGAACTTGCTGCCTCACCATGCCTGACAACGGAGTGAATGCCGGTCCTTTTTCTAAAGTTGTCAAACCAGCCTCGACTGGCTTTTAACGAATTTTCCGATACCTCGTCCGTGGAAGTGCGCGGGGTCTCATTCAGCAAATCACCGTGCCTTCTCGCATATGATGCCCTGTGTTAAGGTATCGCCTTTAAGCTGCTTCTCCGTCACCCAAACCATCAGCAGTTTCTCCATCTTTTCATGGAGAGAGCTCCGGAGCTTAGAAATTATTGTAACGCCCTTAGCTGGCGTTATACCCTTTATCGACTCCTTCTG
>BGPR01022086.1:7523-25742 GCA_013235015.1 Araneus ventricosus | reverse complement strand
ATTGTATTTAACTTCTGTACATTAATTTACTGCACTCAAAGTATATACATAATATAAATCTAAATATAATTTGTTATATCTGATCTTACATAAAAAAAGTAAACAAGACACATCATGAAGCCAATCCTATACAAAAATTTCATGATTTAAACAATGCAACCAAATCCAAAACAAAATCTTAAGAATTGAAAATACTATAGATACCATGAACAAAAATTAAATTTAAACTATTATGTCAACATGTAAAAAACTCTATTGTTATTAAAAGTATTGAAAAAAGGCAATCCATATATGGAGTTTTCAACAATTAATATAGCAGCTTGTCTGTGGACAAGCTTAAGCCAGTTTAAATTAATTTTGCTGTATATATATATATATATATATATATATATATATATATATATATATGTATGTATGTATGTATATATAGTTATGTAAGTAATCATTTGATTGAGTTTCTATTTTTTATTATTATTATTATCCTTTTTTGTTTCTTATATTTTACAACTTTGGTTTTGTTTTGTAGCACCGTTGGTGCTTTTGTGTTGTACATGTTTGTGTATGTTTTTGTCTGTGTTTCTGTGTGTTTTTGTTTTTTTCTATTTGCACGTAGCTCTATAATCCATACCCTCCAAATATTGTAACTTTTTTTCTTTCATGACTGGTCTAATTCCTCTCCGTCGATCCTTGCTGACTCTAAACCCTTTGGGTGAGTCGATCGGCGTGGGTTATGTATGTATGTAAAAGTAAACTTCTGGAGCTATTTTGTATTATGGCCCTGCATTTTGCTAAATTTTTAACATAAGTGTTGGAATTTTATCCCTTATGTGTTTGATAATGTTTTTGCAACAATTGCAATAAAAGAGACATAACACCACAGCATACCCCCGAACTCGGCGCCTAAACGGCACCCTGTCGGTTGGATGAGTATGTGTGAAACTTTATTGGAAAGCAAAAGCAAAAGAAAATTACAACATTAGGTTATAAATACACTTGAAAGGGACCATAATTATACATGAACGAAGAAGAATAAAATAAAAACACATTGAGGATTACAATCCGAGTATAATATAAAAATTTACAAGGGGAGTTATCAAATATGAGTGCAGTGAAAGGGTTGAATGTTTCATTTTTTCATGCAGTTGCAGCTCCGTGATTCGGGGCTGATAGTGGTGTTCGATGCGACGAAAAAGAAGAATTGAATAACGTATTACACCGGTTATATTAATGAAAATTGTCGCAACCATCCTAAAAATCGTGGGACTGTTTTTTTTTTGTACTGTCTTGTCTTGTTATTTATACTGAGGGATCGCTGGAATTGTTACTCAAGGTTTGGCAGTGATGTGATGGGTGAATTTTTCTAATGAATTACGGAAGAATTGGTAGTGGCTGGTTGCTGTTTTTAAGCTAGTGCGCTCTGCTTCTCAACTGGGAATTCTTCGAACTTCTGGTTCTAGGAGGTGAATCTTTGGAAGTATCTATTTCTAGGCAGGAGTATGTGACGGTGTTGTATTTTGACTTTTAATTCGGTCTTCGTTACTCGCCAAATTTCAATTTAAGAAAGTTGCAGACCTTCTGCAACCGTGCAGTTAATCCATTTTTATGTATATTTCTCGGTACGTAACATTTGCCCATTCTTCATAACCATTCTTCTGTGAAATTTTAATGATATTAAATTGAAGATGGAAAGAATTAGTTATTTATAATTATAACAGTAGTTTTGGTTTGGTAAAACATTTGTCTTCCAGCAAAATCTCATCTGAAGTGATAAGTAAGAACGAATATATTTTTGGCTATAGCTGAAAACAAGTCCAACTTTAATCTGTTCTCAGAATCGTTTATTGCATGCAAGAAAATGGCATAGTAGAAAAAGTTCCATCTTAATATTTATAATTTATATTTCCTTCTCATAAATAATTATATAAGTTAAGATTATTTCTTTTTATGACAGGGAAAATACTATTATCTTTGAAAAAGGTTTAAGATCTGCGTTAGCCGTGGAAGAGGAAAGTTTAAACAAATAGTAATAACTCATCATTAAATTCTATTGAAATATTGGAAATTTACATCGACATTGAATAAAAGAATTTTTATTTAGTAAAATCTAAAAACATCTTTAAAAAATTCTTTCACGGCTTATTATGTTTCAAATATTTTTCGAAGCATCGCTCGTTTCTTAGGATAGCTTTAAGGCTTATGTCACTGCTTGTATATAGCAACGAAAAAGGGACTCAAATTTGATATTTTATGAGGATCTTTAGTGAATTTAATTCACAGTGATTATTCAAAATTAAAGAAACCTAGGTTTTAAATAATTATCTTTTTGTCCTGAAGGTTAAAGGAAATATTGCTCTTGCCCTTTACTATTGTAAATTTTTTTATATATATTGGAGTATATGTTTCATTGTATTTAATTCAATATTCCTTTCAGATATCATCCTCGTCATCTGACCGAAGTCCAAAATTGCGATGTCCGTTCCAAAATAGACCTCGTATTGCTTCAAAACGGGACGTTAAGATAACTAAACTAATCAATGTTCCTTTTTATTTAACTTCTTGAATTCTTTTCTTTTATGCTGTGCAACTGTGCACGTTTTGTGTCAAAATCTAAGAAAAATAGCGGGAGTGGTCTCCCCTAAATTTCTCATATACTTTCTAAGTGGAGATTCGTCAAAATCTCGAGTTCGAATTTTTTTGACGATTACAATACTTTCTCTTTTTATACTTCGTATACGAGAAAGCAAAACAAACAAACAAACATCAAATCAAATATCTGTTGCCACGTTACAAAAAATATTACTTTGAAGCAGGTGCGATAAAACAGACAATGCAAAGAATTCTAAACCGAAAATTCTGCTTTGGTATTGAATTCCCAAGAAAACAATTTATAGTACCACAACCGTTACAATTGCCAAAGCGCGTGAATAAAGGATATGTTGAAATAATGAGATCGGTTTGAATTTATTTACAACAATAAAAAAATTGTTACAATTCATGTTTGAAAACATTATTTATTGTTGTAAATAAAATTTCCAACAATAACAGATTGCTACCAGTACACATGCACATGAGAATCGGATTTAAAAATTGAATATGCAATTTGAACTCCTCTCGTTGAAGGATTTGGCCCAAAATTTTATACGGACCTACATTCATGACGATAAAACTGTGTATCCAATTTTATTCATCTAGCTATTCAAGTTTTTGAGTTATAATGCTTACATGACAGCGGACATACAGATAGAGAGACTTCCCATTGACGGATTTTGTCCAAAATTCGATAGAAACCTACAAATTATGTTTAAAGACCACATACCAAATTTCATCCCCGTAGCTCTAATAGTTTTCGAGTTATCTTGTTCAAAGACAGACAGACATGATTCCAAAATTGTGTTTTTCGGACTCAGGGAGGTCTAAAACGTGGAGATTCGTCAAAATCTCAGTTCGAATGTTTTGACGATTACAATACTTTCTCTTTGTATACTTCGTATACGAGAAAGTAAAAATTAAGCTGATAAGACAAAGGCCACATTTAACCCTTTGCACTCTGAAAGATAATAAGAGACATGATTATACAATACACATGTGAGTGTAAGGATTTTTAGCGTTTTAGGAAGCTGGAAAATATTGTTATTAATTTGTTTCAATTCCTAAAAATTAACCAGCGTGTTTTTGCTATTACATGGTTTTCATAAGAAACGCTAACTAACAAGAATGTGAAAAGATGCATCATTCAGAATGTCGAGTCTGACTCGACATAAGACTGCAAAGGGTTAAAATGTGAAAATGATTTATTGACTTTGCAAGACTGCTTTATTGTTTTGCATCTTTGACAAGATTGGGCTTCTACCAAATACCTTCACGGATGAACATGAAATTCCTTCCAAGATAAAAATTCGAAATTTTCAGTTAACAAAATATATGCAACTGAACTGATTTCAGTTATATTTTATACTTTTCTCCGAATGCAATAATGTTACATTAAACATTGCACATGAAAATAATAGTTGCCATGCCTATTTTTCTCCGATTCTGTAGAATTTTTTTTCTTATTGTCTTCTACATTTACTTATTCTTTTGTGCAGGAAAGTAAGGTGTTGTTACTTTTCCGTATTTTTAATTGCGCGTTTCTCTTTCATGAAAGGCATTAGGAACTCTTATTATCAGTTTAGGTTCCTTATGTCAATATCTGTTGAATTCACGTAATGTTCAATTATCAAACGTGGAATATTATGTTATTATGATTTCGTGCTCCAGTTTCAAGCACCGGTTAAAGGGAAAGGTTCATTGAACATTTTGGTATATCACAATAGCATAAAGGAGGAAAATTATAGCTGTCAGAATCGTTTAAACTAAGAATCAATTTGTGATGTTACAAAATCGGCACACACTAATCCCGCCTTAACTTTGATAATTAGACTTTATATATTAATGAAGATTAAAATTGCAAATAAATTCTTACATTTTTTTAAGCTTTAGATATTTTTGACTTTAACTGGATGAACTCCATATGAAAGAAGTATTATATGTAAAAGTACACATTTAATAAAAAAATCTTTATCTTAAAGTTGTTATTGTAGTGAACATATACAGTTAATGAAAAAGTGTAGCGGCCTATAAAGATAATTCCAGTACATTATTATAGAAAGTTTCGATGACGGAACATAAAAAAAATCCCTACTACATTTCAACCTCTGTGACTGTTTATTGTTATCATGAAATGCCTTTCATTTTTTGAAAAAAGAAAGTAAAAATTCACCTAGTAAGTATTTCAAACTATAAAATCCATTTAAAGATAAGAAAAATACATATTTGCAGCTGGAGAGCTTTAAACGTCTCTTGAAATAGGCACTTGGATCAGAAGAATGCGGAAACAGGTGGTGGGATGGCTTATTGAATGAAACAAATCCCTCTCCAATAGTTGTCTACGCAGCTACGCATCAACGTCAGGAACTGCAGACGGGATGGAACACAAATATATTCGACTTATTTCAAAGGATGCGCCTGTCTACGATCATCATCTGATTCAGCTTTGTGAGATTTCGGATTCTTAATGTATCAGACTGTATTCGGAGACATTTTTTTGAAAAAAAACTTATATATATATATTTTAATGCTATTTTTCAACTGAACATGTTTTAAAACTATGAAACTATTATAAAATGGATTTCAAAATAATATTTTTTTAAAAAACTGAGAAATTTGAAGAAAAATGACTAAAATATTTACCTTACGCTAACAGCCATAGACAAAATCATATTCTAAATATACATAAATCCTTGTAGGAGTAAACTTTTATGACAGTTATCTGTGTTATGCTCTAAAATATTTCTTGTACTTCAAAATAGTTTTGAGAAATAGCTGAACATAGTTACTAACCCGGTAATTTTTCATAAAAAATGCTTTTTGTTTATATTTAAGCACTTAAAAATAATACTTGATTTTAAGATTGACCTTAGTTTTTAAAGGAAAACATCAAGCATATGATAGAAAACAATCTCAGAAAATTTCCTATCAATACTTGAATAACTTGTTGAGAAATCATTGTTATGTTCGACAGTTTTCCTCAAAAATATCATTTCTCAGAAAACGCATTTAAAGATTTCATGCAACATAAAATAATGCTTACAGTTCGGTAATAAAACAGCTGTAACTCCTTTTGTAATTCACGTAGAGTAAATCGTGAGACAGTTTTAGAAAGATGATCAAACAGGCTACAAAATTAAGTCATGAAAAATGTTTTGATAATTTCATCAAAAACGACGATTTTAAACTAGTCGGATACCTTAAAGAAAAACTTTGAATGAATACTATGGAATAACGAGATACTGTTCTGTACAAGTTGAAACACTATAAAAGCAGCTTTAGACATATGGAATATGAGGACTTTCTTACCATAAAACAATACCCACCATGCTGAACGTTAAAAATTCTCAGAATTTCAGTTTCAATAATTTCTTATTCATTAGTTTCCAGCTAGATGCATTGGAAATGGAAGATAAAGAGCAAAAAATAATAGCTATACACATTGTAGAAGAGTTTCCAAGCGCTTCTGAAAGCAGTGTTTTTGAATTCATTTAAAACGCAAACCACTTTTGAGAAAGTTTCTGCTGAAACTGTTGCTTGAGATTAATTACGTTGTTATGTCGATATTTCAGTTCTTACTCCGAAGTTTGGTTTCCTTATAAGCATCAGAAGCCTTTAACCTAGTTTTCAAGTTGGGCAACATTTTATTTTTTAAGTTTATTAAATATTTAACACAAAATTTTAATATTTCATGGGTAGTTAGTGAAATTATGGCAAAAGTGCAACATTTTTCCTATTACGGTTCTTTCAAGGTTGAATTTCAGCAGGATACCAAGTTTAAAAAAAGACTAATAAAGCGTGTTTTCTCAATTTAACCATGATCTGTGATTAATTGTGCATCAAGAGAGTTTTTGAATTTTTTGATCTCATAAGATTAACATTCTGATTGATTTATTTTAGCTTCGAATTATTTATTTCTTTATGTTGGATTGAAAATAGAACACTGGAAGGTATTTGTACAGATTTTGTTATTAGTTTTATATAACTTTCTTAACATATTTAACTTCAACATTCTTAGTGACCTCTTCCAACTTGTGGAAATTCGGATTTCTTAGAAATCAGTGTCTTCCCTTGATATAAATAAGAATTCTTAATTGTTCTCAATTTGACATACAAAAATATGTTATACCTGCCGCTAAAAGTTGATAAAAATATCTACTTCGGTTAAAGATGCGTTCAAATACAACTAATTTACCATTCGGGTGATAATTTCTACTCTGATTTCGAGTGCCATAGTGCTGTTCTATTTTGGTTCCCGTCTAATCTTTTGTGCCATTTGCATCCGGCTTTGGGTAAAAGAAATGAAGGGAAGGAAAGTGAACGACAGTTATGCGAAAACATGCAATATTTCGAGGAACTCTTGGTGACGCCTTCGTCGACCGGCATGATTGATGAGTGTTTTGAGATCGGTGATAAATAGCCCGTTCATTGACAGAAAAGGCGCTTTTTGACCTTGTTTACCTTTTTCGGAAAATATGGCCATTAATCAATTGCCAACAATCGATGGGAACCAGTCCGAAATCAAATAAGAGTGGATTGATGTTTAACATCAGTACAAAATCATTTTTCAGCTTCCAAAAGAAATGTAATATTTTTAATTCCAATCCAGTCAGCAAGTCTAAAGGACACTGAATTGGTTCTTTTTGCAGAAAACAAGACTTAAACCTGCCGCAGATTTTTTTTCGATATTACTATTTTTGTATAAGGCTGAATATGAGAAAATCCGTATTAATATTTCGAATCATAAGGAAATTCAGAAACAACATCGCCTTCGTTCTGTTTATGCACATATATTTAACTTGACTCGTTTTATGCTTATATCATTTGAAATTTGTAATCCGTTTTACCGTCTAATTCTTAATGAGCTAGAGTTTTGAATATTTGTATACTTAATGTATTCTAGATGATAATTGACTTCTTAATATTTTCATAACATTATTATATATCAATACATTATATTAATTAAATTATGATTACATAATATTGGCGCCATCTGGTGGTAAATATGAGAAAAATCGATTCAAAGACTCCATAATATTTATAATAATGAATTATAAATATAAAGTAATAATCATCAAAATAAAATATTTCACTTTTCTGCGAACTAATGAATATGTGTATTTGAAATTCTGCTTTTGTAAAATTTGTTGTGATATATTTTTCTTTTGCGACAGACAGGCGACAATTGAAAAGAGATTAAAGAAAATTCATTATTCATTATTGCATATATGTGACGATTAACAATTTTTAACACAATAACAGCTTCTCTCCAACATGATAGAAATAGCACTTATAGCGTGAGTTAAATACATGTTAACGTGTTAATCAGCACTATTAGAGTCTTGAACCAAGAGAATTCAAATTGCTGTTGACAGAGCTTCTAATCTGCATAAATATTAATCTCTAGAAAATTTGTGCCCGTCTAAGACGGGCTTTTTGCTTAACAAACCATATATCACAACTGATTGTAGCAGATTTACTCACGAAAGATATAATACAAAATCTCATACATACTTTTTGGCATATTTTACAACAATGCTTTTCATTGTTGAAATGCAATTCAATCCGGTTTTATTGTTTAAACAAATATTTAATTGCGTGTTTCGCTTTCATGATTGAAAGCTGAGGTAATATTTTTATACAATCAGCCGATTTGCTAATTCAATAATGACGCAGACAAAAGGGGTGGGGTTATTTTAAGCTCCGCCCAGAGTTATATATAAATATACTAGCTGCATGGTCCGGCGTTGCACGGGCTATCTCGAATAATGCGTCATTCCCTGGCGGATAGAAGAAGTAAGTTCATGTGACACAAACGCTTAGATAAATCAGCGTTGATGGGGATACATATGTTTTCAAATTGCCGCTTCCAATTTATAAACACATGAAGCAAGATGCACTACATACATTAAAACGTTCAACGTTAAATCTCACCGAAAAATAGTTTTGGTAAAATCTCTATTTGAACAATTTTGATTTCTCTGTTTGTTTGTATCAATTATCAAAACCAAAACACAACGCCATCCGTATTGCATTGTTGAGGCTTCCATATTGCATTGTTGTTGATTTCAACAATGAAACAGAAACACGCAATTAAAGATTTGGTTGAACAATAAAAACGATTTGAATTGCGCTGCAACAATGGAAAGTATTGTTGTTAATTAGTTTTTAATTAATATCTTTTATTAATTAAAATTTCGGAATTTAAATGGCCAAAATGGATTCTATGGATTATTCCCCATCTTTTGGTACTTTCCGCGCGCTCCTCCGTTCAGCGGTTCGCGAGAAGATAGCTGGACATACACTCATACAGTCGAATTTTAATAGTGTAGATTTTTTGGCATAATTTACAACAACACTTTTCATTGTTGAAATGCAATTAAATCCGTTTTCATTGTTTAAACAAATATTTAATTTGTTGAAAGCTGGGGTAATATTCTTATACAATCATCCGATTCGTATATATATATATATATATATATATATATATATATATATATATATATGAGATTTATGATAAAAGAAACACTTTTCAATTTAATATAAATATGCTTCATTTTTGGAACAGCAATAACAGTATTCAAATTTATAGAAACATTGTCCTGAATTTTATTCATAGAAGCACTATTTTAATCATAGACAGAATAAAACAGACATCATATATTGATGCATTTATTGAAAATGCTTTGAGATATGGATTTCCTATTAATTTCATGTTTGTTTATGTTAATAAAAAAATTTTAACACCTATAAATTAATAGTCTTTTAGATTTATTTATTTTGAAGTGTTCATATTTATGGAATTCACAAAGTTTTTAGGATTTAGGAGGTTACGCTTAAAGGTTTTCTCCTTGGAATTTGATGCGGTGGTAATAAACTAACATAGTTAACATCACTATCTACTGCATCCATTTATTCAAGGTAACTTGTAAGATATGAACACCGCAAACAGGACTGCATGTTCTAGCTGGCTCGTGCAGGAGTGAGGATATATTATAAACGCTAAAGAAGTTAACTCACAGTAACTATAACAACTTTACTAACGTAACATCATGAAATTAAAAGGTAAAATAAATTATATTTAAATTAACATATTGACAACAAAAACATAACAGTGCTATAAGAGCAGTGCTAGAAGAGAGAAGTTCCAGAAGGGACGACGACAGATAATGTCCTAGCCTTTATAGGATTCAATTCTTCTACGCATGGGCAGGAAGGTTGACTGCGTATGCAGGAATATGCTGTTGCCACAAGGATTTCACAACATAGGTAGATGGCGCAACTAGATTTAGAATAAGATGGCATCATTTAATTTTAAGTATATTTCTATATTAATATATTGTTAGAATGAGTTTAATTTAAATTTATAGTTTAATTTTTTAATGATGTTTAGTATAGTATCTATAACCTAATTTTGTAATAATATTTTCAATTTAAATGCGGAACTATATTTTGTATAAAGCTCATGTCATTACTATAGCTAAGACTATGAATTGGTAAACATTTAATTATATTTTCTCGTTCCTTATCTTGAAATATTTCGGAGATTTACTTCCATACTATTTGTTTTCTCCAACAATTGGCTTTCGCAGTGGGTTGACGCCTTTAAATTCGGATTAATGCGACATATCAGTTCCCAAGGCTGATAAGCATTTGATTGTTGGAATTCCAATTTCTGGGTTGTCTTTTTCATAGTAATAATAATCTAACTAGTATTTATACATTAGTTTATAATCTATCTTTAGCATTTCATTGTGTGATTATTAATAAAGTAACATTATTTTATTTTTCATTTTAATTATTAGTGTAATAAGTGTTTATATTGAAAATGTTACTTGAATTTTGATTGTTCGGAAAATATTTAACTATATATATATTTATATATATAAAATGTATTCGTTGTTATAGTCGTTAAATAAAAACAGACCGAGTTATATTCTAAATTCCATTTACTATGGGAGAGTGACGGAATGTACGTACATCTTAGTATAAGGTTTCAAGCCAAAAGAGAGTAGAAAATCCCTGCATTTTCTCAGGTAGGGATTTAACATGTAGACACGTGATCAAAGTGGAGGGAATAATAGCTATTTTTAGTAAATTACGTAATTGTTTTAGGGAAAAGTCTGGAAAAGAATTCGCGATTTATGTTGGCGCGTGGAACCAATTAGAATATTCTCATAGCAATAAATATGCCAAAACGCGAGATTTAATATACCTCCAGCGAGGGAAATTGAACGAAACTGGAGTTTGAGAAAAGTGATTTTGGAATACATTAAGACTTTAAAATATATAATATTAGAATTTAAAATAAAATTGAGATTATTGCACACACACACACATATATATATATACTGAAGACTCATGAAAGAAAACTAAAATAAGAATTTTGCTGTTCTATTTGTCACATTCGAAAAAAAAGAGAATATAGATATAGATGAGTCAAATTTTTACACATTTGGATTCTCCAGTTTATAACATTTTTGTGTTACTCAAGAGAAAATGATACTTGTTTTCTCTCAGCAGATATACAACCCGCGTCAGCTTTCGATTCGCAGTAGCACCTGAGAAAAGCTTTTGATCTGGAAACTTGTATTACACGAATCTGTTTCTCTCGTGACATGGAAGAACACTAGAATAGTTTTTTACTTCCCTCCTCTGGGGAATTCTTCGCAGAGAGGAATAAAGAAAGACTGGCGAACAACAGCATTGCATGCTGGGTTCGCTGTTGGAAAAGTGTGATTTAGAATGCGTCGTATGAGGTAGAATTTCTGGTCGTTATTGAACCGAAAGAACAGAAAAAATGCTTGAGTGGAAGAAACAGTTGTAGGTTTATACGTCAGCTATAAAGTGAAACACAGATGTTAAATAAAAATGAAACTTTTCTTATCCTCACCGAAGAAAATGTTGCTGTTTATTCGATTGGCGCTTCACAGAAATCTTTACGACTTAAATGTAAAAATGTTGGGTTTTTTAAATATCTATTTTAGGTATAATTGCGCCTGAAACGAGAGAGAAGGTTAAATTATCCTAAAATTAATGAGTTCATCTCACAGTATCTTTTAATAATTTGATTTTTGCTAATTAGTAAGACTTAAAATATTCATTTGCTGAAATGGCCGCATCTGCGAATCATTTACTGGTAACTAATGGAAAAAGGAAACTTGTGAAATAGCTCCTGGAAGGCTGTTCAATATATGATTAAAAATAACTAACTCCAATTTCGGTGATAACTAACATAATTACGCTCGTAATCTCGAAGCTAACTAATCTTTTCTTAGGCCAGGGACTTTTTTCACTGCACTGAAAGGCCTCGTCAATTTCGGCAGTTGGAAAAAGGCCACACGAGCAAAATCTTTTTTGTACACTAATTATTATTATATTAAAGGCAATTATTTATTTCAGTGCGAATTATAATTTACGGTAAGGACACATAAGAAACCCAAGAAGACCACAGGTTCCCCCAGCCCAGTCTTAGACGGTGATGCGATGTCTTTCTTTGCTGTTTTTGGAAATGCGCGTAGATTCCGAGATTTATTTGTATCAGAGAAGTTGACGAGCATCACGAAAGCATGAATGGGCTTCGTGGAAAAGTAATTTCATTTGTGCTTCTCTTTCCAATATTTGTGAGTCGTTCGTTTTCGTGTTTTGTTTAGAACTTTTTGAGTTTTCTGGGATAATAATGCATGTTCAAATGAATAAACTATACATATGTATTTCATAAGAGAGGAATTATTGCTCTTATATATTTCCCTTATTTTAAATTAAAATTGTTTGTAGCAAATAAACGAGAAATTCCGAAAAGTTCTGAACAATATGAGTCATTTACAGTTCATAATTTTACCAAATTTAATACATGTATTTTGCATTAGAAAACATAACCTATGGAGAATCATAATGCATGTTTCGGTATCTTTATCTCGAGAAATATTAATTTTTTTTATGAATTGTCTTTCTGTGTTCCATTTCGAATATTACAATTCGATCACGAATCTTATTATCTTTATCGGATTATTCGATTAATTTTTTCAGTCATGTATTAACTATCAATCAAGTCAATTAATTACTTAAAAAGGTTCCATAAAGAAATGTTGAAATGAGTCCTATTCAACACTTGATAAGATTGTTATTATGTATTGTCAGTAGCATAAAGAAAAGTTGCACTCGTTTCGGTTAATAGAATCAAAAGTAAACCAAAAAGTAAAAACGGGAAGAAAAGAAGGAATGAAATCTTTTAAGGAACCTTCTTGATGAAGCAGAAAATCTAGGAAATCAAATTGAAAGAAGGAAAGGAAATCAAATGATTGTTAAAAGATAAAGAAATGCTTAAAGCAGAATTTCATCGATACTGCAACTCACGATCTTTCATTCTTTATCTGTTTATCAAAAGTTTTCTTACAGCCGAAAGTTAGGAAGTTTTATTTGCCGTTCTTTTCCAATCAGGAACATTGTTGCAGCATTATTTTTCAATAAATTAATGTTTGAGATCTAGGATGAGAATTCGAGGCAATTAGCCCTTGCAAAATTCAATTACTTTTATATCAAAAATAAGCTACAATTATCCGATTGACAACGCGTGAACGAAATCTAAATAAAATCTAATTATTAATTTATTATTAATAATTAATTATTAATTATTAATATTAATAAAATTAATTAGATTGTAATTAATTATTAAATATTTATAATTATTATTATATAATATTAACATATAATAATTAATAATTAATTATATAATAATATATTAATATTATTATTAATATTTTATTATATAAATAATTATATAATAAAAAATATTATATAATTAATATTCTAATATATTAATTTTTTAATAATATTAATATATAATAATATATTAATTTAATATTATATTATATATAACTAATTTAATTTAATATTAATTCTAATTAATACCAATTTAATATTATATATAATGTTAATATTAATTCTAGTATTATCTTAATAATTATTAATATAATAATTATAATTTATTAATATTAATATAATTAATATATAATATATTAATATTTTTAATAAATAATAATTAATTATTTATAATATATTAATTATTATTTATTAAATTTAATATATAATAATTAATAATTATAATAATATTATATTAATATTATTATAATAATTAATATATTATAATATATTAACTATTAATTGTTAATTATAATAATTATTTATAATATATCATTAATAATTATTATATTATTAATAATATGATTTAAGATTAATGAAATTAATTATTAAGATTAATAATTAATACTGTTTAATTTTAAGTTTATTTAATACGAGATTTCTGGAAGAGAAAGAAGGAAGAGCTTTTCTTTTTTCCAAGGGGGTAATCACAGTACAGACGCATTATTTCGCAACAGAGATTTGTGGAGTAGCTTGTGTTAAATCCTATACTACAATCAACTCTTCAATCAGATATCTACTCGATATTATTTTCCACAATTATTATATATCCAACTAGCCTGTGCAGGACTCCGAATGGCGAACGCATATTGTAGACAAAATAAACTTTAGTAGAACATAATAAGATTAAAGTAAAGTTTAGGGTACGGAGCCGTTTCTCCGCACTTTTCATCGCCAACTTTTTGACGCCAAGAGGAAGACGGTTTCGCGATATGTTTAAATTTGTTTAAGTTGCGCAGTGATTTCAAATTAGTGTCTGGTGCGCTCATCATTAAATTGAAGTTCTGCGCTTCGTCTTGATTGGTCAGCTATGCGCCAATTTAAATTTTATTGGACGATTTAATAGAATTTGCATAATATTTCGTTAGGAATTTAACGGCTTTAATTTTGAAAATTTACAGAATTTTTGGGACAAAACCTAGATTCCTAACATTCAATGAAGTAGCGAAGCTACTAGTTACCGACTTCACTGAAAGCAAAGCCGCTGATGTTTTTATAAGTTAAAAATTGGCCCGGAACCCACTTCCGATGCCGCACTCGTCACATACGGGAATTCTCGTTTTTGGAATATAAAAAAAATATTCCTAACATTCGATGAAGAAACGAAGCTACTAGTTACCAGCTTTGCTGAAAGAGAAGCGGCTGATGTTTTTATAAGTTAAAAAAAACTGCCCGGTTCGCGTACGCAAAGGAACGATAAAATATTCACTGCTCACCCATAGCAAATATCCTGACATCGCCAAACCATCTTGCCCTTGGCGACAAAAAGTTGGCGATGCAAAGCGAAGAGAAACGGCTGCGTACCCTAAATTTAACTTTAACCTATAAAAATAGATTTGAAATAAATTTAAAGCAAATAATTCAACTCAAGATGTCGGCATTGAACAGATGAGTAAACAGAGATTTCTAAGGATGGCGTACAAACGCTTTTATTGCACTACTGTTTTATAGCAGGCGTGAGATGAAAGGGTACGCAAAAATGAAGCGCTGTTGCCACAGATTCCAAACCTAATGGCTTATCGATATAGCATCTCTATCGTTTGTAGGAGAAAATTGTGGCGCTTTAGTAATGTCACAACACGGAAGAAAAAAGTTTTTTAAAAACAGGCGACATCTAAAATAATATCATATGTTGCATGAAGGATGAATTCAAACACATCTTGAGGGGCAAGAGGATATTGAAAGTTTCTAGTTTCTTTCTCTTTGAATTGAAAGCTTAAATCCTTACGAACATTTTAAGGTATTGCAAGTATGTGTTCTTTAAGTAGTTTAAAGGATGTAGTCAAACACCATCTTCATATATATATAGAAGTTTCTTTAATATTTTTTTTCTTACTTTAAATGTTTATATCGCATTTCCAGAGCTTGAGCGCAGGAGTTTTAAAATACTGTTCATCGTATTGGTATGAAATTTGTTTATACAAGCACCATGAAAGAATTTATGCAAAATCAAAGCATTATGGTTTGTTTTCAGTGCTTGCTATCTTACTTACGATTTTTAAGAAAAAAAAGCATTATGATATTTTAAGACCATAAAAAAGTAAATAAAATAATATTTTAAATATGTGTTATTCTAGAGGCAATTTTCATAACAATTATAACATTTCATAAGTTTCGTATAAGTTGTTTAGTTTTTTTTTTCATATTTAAGGAGAAACCTCTCTTCTGTAATTGTGATTAAAAATCTATCAAATCTTTTACGTATTTGTTACAATATTAATAGTTCACATTTTTTACTTTTTCTAACTACTTAAATACAACATGTTTTTTACTTTTGAGTTGCTATATTGCTATTAAATGCCCTATGGCCCCGCAACTTAAAAACACTTTCCAGGCAGACAGAAACCTGGCAACATAGCGCAGTAAAATTCCTTATTGCTTTCGATTAAGAAAGAGGAGGCGATAATATATATTTAGTGTTTGTCATATTGGATCAATATGTAGGGAAGAGGGGAGTAAAACCGAGTAGTGGGGTAAAACTGGGTACCCTTAATTCTGGCAATATTAGTTCTTCCTTCAAGCGGACAGATACTGAATTCCCCTCTACTAGTCAAGAAAATGGAACAGTCAGAGTGGCATGTTGTAGCTGTTAGATACACTGCTTCTGTGAAGGTTTATTTGTTTTAAGACGTCAACTCTCTGAAGATCGTTTGATTTTAAACTGTCCTTACTTAAAAATCACTACACTTTTAAAACCCATTTTTAGTCCAGCTTATTATACGTTAACTAAGGATTTACAAACTATCAAACAATAAGGATTTACTCCAATAATTGAGATGTTCTAATTCTTTTACTATAACCTCTGCACTCGGGGCAAAACTGGGTACTCCAAGTGGCGTAAGACCGGGTCAGTCAGTATTGAAGATTCCTCCTCTGAAGACGATAAAAACACATCAGACGTTGATTGTTTATATTTGAATGATGGATTTTCTAATTTAAATAAATAAGAATGGTCAATCTAATGTAAAAACTGTCTGAGCTGTGCCCACGAAAGCTGAAGTGGCGCGGAGGAAGAAGACAACTGCCTTACATCTTAATTTTGTAACTAATATTCTTAAATTGTCATATCAAATAAAAACGATTGCAACTTTTACTCTGAAAATCGAGTTCTCCTCATTTCCCATAACATTAACATGTGTACCCTGTTTTACCTCACTAGTGAGGTAATACCGGGTAGTTTGACTTTTTCTATATAAAGATCATTGATGAGAATGTAATGAAACTTTGACATTTCTGGTAGGATATATTGTACTCCGATAAACAATGAATATTTTAATAAAATTTGACAAGCCCCATGTCGAATATTTTAGCTCCAACAGGCCTTCGAACCTTAGCTACCCGAATTTACCCCAGTTTCCCCTACACTGAATTTTACAATTCCTTGTTTCAGAAAGCGGTTCACATAGCGGTAAGGTGTCACAACGGAGACCAACAGATAAATTGTAACGGCGAGAGGTACGAATATTACTAATTTACATTTCTTCTTGCTTTCACGACAGAGGTCTTCACTTGTTTAGTGTCGAAATCAATAAATCGTGCATATTTAAAATTATTCTGATGACGTTAAGGTATCCGACTGTGTTCGGAGACATTTTTTTGAAAAATAACCTACATATATTTTTTAATGTTATTTTTCAACTGCATATGTTTTAAAACGATGAAAATACTGTAAAATTAGGCTTTCAAAACAATATTTTATTAAAAAAAACTGAGAAATTTGAAGAAGAATAACTAAAATATTTGCCTTACGCTAACAGCCATAGACAAAATCATATTCTAAATACATAAATCCTTGTAGGAGTACATTTTTATGACAGTTATCTGTGTTATTCTCTAAAATAGTTCTTGTACTTCAAAATAGTTTTGAGATATAGCTGAACATAGTTACTAAACTGGTAATTTTTCATAAAAAGTGCTTTTCGTTTATATTTAAGCACGTAAAAATAATACTTGATTTTAAAATTGACCTTAGTTTTTAGAGGAAAACATCGAGCATATTACAGAAAACAATCTCAGAAAATTTCATTTCAATACTTGAATAACTTTTTGAGAAATCATTGTTACGGTCGACAGTTTTCCTCAAAAATATTATTTCTCAGAAAACACATTTAAAGTTTTCATTCAACATAAAATAATGCTTACAGTTCGGTAATAAAACAGATGTAACGCCATTTGTAATTCACGTAGAGGAAAAAATGAGACAGTTTTAGAAAGCTGGTTAAACAGGCTACAAAATTAAGTCATAAAATGTTTTTTTGATAATTTCATCAAAAACGACGATTTTAAACCAGTCGGATACCTTAAGACTATAATTAGAATAGAAAAGCAAGATCTTTCTTCTCTAGACTCGGAACTGTCAATATTTTCCATTAACATACAAAGTGGCTTTTTTCTGTTTCAGTACCAGAAAGGCGGCTCACACTTCAATTTATCCTTCATTAATTAACTTGTAACTTAGACGGGTAAATCTATTGCTGATGTTGATGTATGTTTTTCTAACAGTTTCATTTTTCGAAGAAAATCTTCAAAATCTTCCAACTAAATAATATCTTAGAGGCTAAACGAAATACTTTCAGAAAATGTTAACCTTTCAACTTTGGTTTGTTTTCTCAACTGTCTAATTAGATGACACTATCTTTTATGACACTTTTTATTAGATGACACTTTCTTTTATGACACTTTTTATTAGATGACACTTTCTTTTATGACACT
>BGPR01022085.1:0-25744 GCA_013235015.1 Araneus ventricosus | reverse complement strand
TGGATGAGGTATTTACCTCCAGAAATAGAGACAAGTTGAAGGTGTTCCAGAAAACTCTCTTTCCAAATTCAGGAACACAGAACCTAAGGCTAAAAAGATAAAGAGATTTGTTCTGGGTAAGATGGTGACAACGCCATTAAGTTGTAAAAGAAGTGAAGACTGTCCATAGGAGATTTGAAAACAGAGAACTGAAGAATTATCAAGATCGGACTAAGAACAACTTGACACCAAATAGACTGTTCAGTTCAGAAGACATGAGAAAAGCCGCGAAGAATCGGGAGTTCTATTTTCTGAAACAATTTCATATTTCACAAGAAAAGTGGACAGTCCGTTATAAACTGGTTTTACCTAAGAGTATAGGAAGCCTGAGATTTTAAAGTTGGCTGTTGTTCGGTATTTGGGCTACATGGGCGCAAACTCTCGAAAGAATCAGATGTTCCTTTTGATGGGTTGGAATCTACAGGATATCAAGCCTTTGTCAACGAGGGTGCAGGGTTATCCAATTGAGGAAGACAGAATAAGTATAAGGACAGAGTTCAATTGCTCCTGTGGCAAGAACATAGAGTACTTTTCCAGGTTGAACATTGACATAATTGGACCTATAATTCCTCCCTAGTGCAAAGGGTCTAAATGTACTTTGTCCCGGTTGACAGCACACAGGATGGGCTGAGCACTTCACCACTAACGAGTTTAACTGCCAAGCTACGTGTGAAGCTGCTGTGATCTCATGCCTTGCAGGGTACCCAATGTAATAACGTCTGATAATGGGACTAACTTCAACGCTAGTTTATTGAAGTTCAGAGAAAGAATGGGATCAGCCTATATTCTGTTCATTTGCACCCGAGATTGAATGGGACAGTTGAGGGAGATTTAATCCAGACATTAAAGAAAATGTTGCATCCATGTCATCTTGGAAGCCACGTTCACTTGGCGCTGCCAAGATTACTAGATTTATTTTAATGGGCTTATCAGTACCCAACAGCGACAGGTGTAGCACCTTTTCAGCTATTAACATGGATGAAAGCCTGGACTATCCATTTGCTAGACTAGGAGCAATTGCACACAGCACTTCTTGGTGAATCATGTTTCCATCCTTTCCGGCAATGATGCCCATTGGTACATTCATGAGAGGACATTTCTCTGGTGGTCCGAAAATTCCCTTTATATAAATCGAGGCCTTGTCTTCAATGGGGAAGTCCATCAACAAGTCTCTTCTGATCACAGTGATTTCGGTTCCAGAGTCAATCAGGGCTGTTGCCTGCTTTCCGTTCACACTCACAGGTATCCTCTCTAAGTTGCACAGACCTTGATCAACGGATGATCGTCCATGAGACATCACCTCAGCCACCACTGCTGTTTCTTTAGTGACGCGTTCCTGGTCTACAACTGTTCTAAGAACATTCGCCTTTCTTCTGCTATCTTGATCTGAATTCGTCTTCACAAGTTTCGGACAAAACTTCTTTACGTGCCCCTCTCCTCCACAGGAGTAACAGGTAAATTTCTGGCGGTACTTTCGGTCGTACTGGCTCCGTGGGAACCCTTTTTCTTGCCTCATTGGCTTTTGGTTCACCTTATGGTCTCCGTTGTCACGGCTATAAGTGTTGCTTCTAACATTCCCTTGTTGTTGAACCTTGGGATTTAGATTCGCTGGTTTCCGATTAGTTTTTCGGACACACTCGTACCCATCTAGCTTGTCTGCTAGGTCTTGTGGTTTTGCTATCGTTCCCCACACATCGACAAAATGATCACGGATTTCTTGTGGGACTCTCTTCTTTACTTGGTCCGTAATAAATAAATTTTTCAATCCATCAAAATCTGTTATGTTCAAGTCATTAATCCAACCTTGAAAGTACCCAGCTAAAAAAAATCTGCAAAAAATCTGCAGAAAAAAAATACATTCCAAATACCTCTCTCTCTGCAGATTTTTCTACAGTCAAGGTTTAATTATTAATTTCAATTATTAATTTAATTTATGAATCAACTTACTTATACGGTGTAGAATGTGACGAAACTTAAAGCTCCTGTCTGGGATTCGAACCCGCGATCCTATAGGCAGGAGCGATATAGGCAGGCGCCTTAGCCCACAGGGCCACGTCGGCATACGCGAGGTGGAGATAAATTAATCTATTTAAGTTATACCTCACCATGGCTCTCGTGGCGCCATCTAGTGCTGTAAAAATCAACCAAGGTCAGAATACTTGTTTCAAAGGTCGTAGAGATGTGTAACAGATTAGATTAGTAATATTTTTGTTCAATAATATAGATTCTCAGTTTCAATAAATTCGTTTTCACCTTCTATATTTCTGGGAAGCCTTCTCTCCATCCAAAGGGCGCAAGCTCCACTTTTCCTTTTTTTTCG
This sequence comes from Araneus ventricosus, assembly GCA_013235015.1. Taxonomy (NCBI): domain Eukaryota; kingdom Metazoa; phylum Arthropoda; class Arachnida; order Araneae; family Araneidae; genus Araneus; species Araneus ventricosus. The sequence continues at coordinate 23,385 of BGPR01022085.1, read as the reverse complement.
AGGAAAATAGCTAGTCAGAAAGACAGTTGGAAAACTAATTGTAAATTAATTAAATTATGGGGTAAAAGTTTAAAACGGTAAAACCTGAAATATTTAATTTAAAGATTAATTTAGAATTCATTTTTTCAGTGGCATATTTAAAAAATTTAGTCCTAAGACATTTTTCCATTGGGAAATTTTTTGAAACTCCTGTCTGCTGTAGAATTAAACAATAATGATAATTACATTCTAATTTTGTTTTATATCCATCGGAAAATAGAGCTGCAATATTAGAGAATATGGTGCAAAATATGTATTTAGAGAAATGCAGATATTATGAAATTGCAGTTAAATCTTCAAAAAATCAACAGATATTTGTCGAGTTTAATGATTTTGTGAAAATATGCTAAATAACTGCAAATTGAATTAAAGACAAAATACAAAGTCTTACAAAATCTACAGGATATTTTAAGAAAATAATAAAAATAATTTTTTTTGCAGATTTTATGCAGATTAAATTGACGAAAAAATGCAGATTTTTTGTTGTCTTACAAAATTATATTTAGAGAAAAATATAATAAGATTATTTAAAAAAGAATATTTAGAGAAAAATATAATAAGATTATTTAAAAAAGAATATTTAGAGAAAAATATAATAAGATTATTTAAAAAAGAATATTTAGAGAAAAATATAATAAGATTTTTTTTGCAGATTTTCTGAAGATTAAATTGATAGAGATTTTTTCTGTCTTCAAAAAATCTGCAGAATATTTAGAGAAAAATATAATAAGAAAAATTTTTGCAGATTTTATGCAGATTAAATTGAAGAAAAAATGCAGATTTTTTCTGTCTCCAAAAAATCTGCAGAATATTTAGAGAAAAATATAAGAAGAAAATTTTCTGCAGATTTTCTGCAGATTAATTTGAAGAAAAAGTGCAGATTTTTTCTGTCTTCAAAAAATCTGCAGAAATCTTTAAGAAATCTTCAAAAAAAGAAATTTTCTGCAGATTTTCTGCAGATTTTTTTTAGCTGGGTAATTTGTGACTTCATAGACGAAATCTTTCCAACTCTTCTCTGGAGTTCTTTGGTGCTGAACGAATTTCTGGCGAAAGCCCTCAGCATTCAACTTGAACTTCTTCATTAAGATCCTCTTTATATACTCAAAATTGAAAAATTCTTCTTCTGGGACTCTTGCGACCAATTCTACTATCTCCGTAGGCATGAGAGGAATCAGACATGAGACCCAGTCTGAGGGATCAATTTTCAGTCTTTTGGCTTGACGTTCGAACAGGGACATATACAAGACAATGTCACTTTCCTTTGCATCAAACTTTGGCATAGCTTTAGACATTTCGATTCGTGAGTTGTAATGAACTTGTCGTTCATCAACTAAATTCCCGTTAGGTGTAGCCACTCTTGCTTCAATTCTCATCTTCTCCAATTGAAATTCCTTCTCTTCCTTTTCAGCCTCCTCCTTTCTTGACGAAATTATGGTATCTAACATCCCCTTCACGAATTCTTTTTCATAAGATTGACTGCCAGTTATTAATGCTTTTAGCCCCATTATATTCATATCAGGACTAGGTTCCTCTCCCATTTCGGTTGCCAATGCGATCAGATCGCACTTTTTCCCCTTCGCCAAAAATGTCATTATGGAATTTTAATTTCACCCCCACGAATATAAATTTATATAAGAATGAATAAATTCCCCAATTTTTTCCCTTACGAACACACGGAAAAATTCTGTTACTGCGGCGATACTCTTTACAATATTGGGAACTGCACAATAAAATATTTAAAATATTGTTGACAAAATTATTTAACTCCACTTATTTTGATAACATAAGACTGAATTAAATTAAATTAATAACCTTAAATTCAATAAAATTATATCAAAATCTGAAATTTATGAATGTTAAATTAAACAATTAATACAATAATATTGCATTAACTAAATAATTAATCAACACAATTAAATTGTTTTAATAAATTGGAATCCAACTACGTATATCAAACAACTTCGACTTTCAAATAGCAGTATTTAAACTATTATACACATAAACAATTCTTGCAAACTAATTCTAAACATGAAGTAAAAAAAAACATTTTCTATATCTTCGATCACAATTATATCTTTAAAAAAAATATTATTTATACAATAATTCAATTCTATGCACACAGAAAAAAAAATGCCACCCTGGTTTTGCAAACAGAATAAATCGTTCTTATTTGAAAATAAGCAATTCTGAAATGCAGCACAATAATAATATATAAAATACTGATCTGAAAGAAATACTTCTATTGAATAACAGAAAAAAAAACAAATTGACACTGTTTAAATAATATCAGCTAAAAAAAAGAAAATTAATCTTTCCATTTATTCTTATTCTACAAGAACAAATTAATACCTTCCCGTAATAATTTTTCCTTTCTTTTTTTTTTATAAAACTTCCACCAGTATAAAACGAACAAACAAAAAAATATTACAACCAGAACACACAAATGAATTATGAAGATATTCTAAAAAGAGCTACCTAAACCGGAAGTATATATGACTCACAAAAAGTAATAAAACTTTCCCGCGCATATATTACCGCTTTGGAGATCGCTTGTAGCAAGACGTTGCTCCTTGATTCCAGTGACCCCGTCACTAACAGAAAACTGCTGTCAGTATCCCCCGGATACTGTGTAGATTCCAACTTGAATTCATCCGTCGAGATTATTCTTTTTGTGACCCCTGGTCACTTCTACAGGATTTCGCTGAAGAATGCTGAAGAGTATCCACCAGATACTTTCTCAAACACCAGATGTGTTGTCAAAACGGGTTTACACCGATAAGTATCCCCCGGATACTTTTCCGAAAACAGAGAAGTCGTCGTGCCAACCGACCACCAGTCGTTTGCACCAAATTTTCAACAAATACTAGTCTTGTCTCCACTCACATTCCACTACGCTGCCACCAATGTGAAACTCTCCATTCTGCGTGGGGTTTCTTTTATGTGAGTGATGGAGACAAATAAAGACCAGTGGCTTTTATCCCAATTATTTATTGGATACGGACAATGTACACACAACATTGAGATATTTACAACGATGAAACGAAATATAAAATGCTCACCCGCTCAGTTACATTTCGAGCTGTGAGTTTGATATCAAAGCATTATTGACACTTCATGTAAAACAACCATTGGCTAAAAAACTAGTCCGCCACTCGCTAAGCCCATCTGCCCCGCGTCAGGAACTTTCTCGTTCTTCTCTACTGTCAACACTCGACGGCTGCCGACGCTTCGTTGCTCAGCAGCGCCCTCACACTAGCCGTTTCCAAATACATATCATAAAACTTCTTCCATTGCTTTAACGGATGGCGCTGAAACCTGAAATGCAGAGAAAAATGGAATCTCGTCGTCTTTTCCGCGTTTCCTTTTCTCTGTACGGTATACGATACATATCGCGCGCGCGCGCGCGCGCGTATAAGACACTAATAATAATCCAATATTATAACTTTCAGCTTTGCATATTGAAACTTTCACGTTTTGACAATTCATCCGGATAAAATGAAGAGTGCGGAGGAAAAACTATGATATCAAATTTTTAAAATTTTGCAAGAAACGGATAACAAGTTTCTAGTTTTCGCCACGTAGCTTACAATTTTTAATATAATTTTCTCTTTATTTTAGTTAAATATTGATGCAATACAGCAAACATGATGTCTCAAAAATTAAGCTAACAACAGCTGCTGTATATTTATAGTATATCTGTACTAATAAGAAAGAAGAATTTGTGTGCGTCTCAACCAGGGATCTAGGGGAACAGAGACTCGCTGGACCTAGTGCTATGAAATTTTGCACGGACATACTATAGAAGTGGTAGGGAATTAGTATTTGTGGGCATTTTTTTATCTTTATTAATTATAGATTAAGCGAATTTGGCGATTTGCTTGCTGACTATATTATACCACATAAATGACTTTTCTGTACCAAAAAAATATCCTTTCTATCATACCAATTTAGTTGCCGTACAGTTTTCTCTTATTTTAACTTTGTTTTCCCCATTTCAATATTTAAAATGTATAATCCTGAGGAATGTTATAGCGTTAACCGTTTCCAAATACATATCATAAAACCACTTCCATTTATTTAACGATGGCGCTGAAACCTCAAAAGCGGGGAAAATTGTATTTATATAATCTTTTCACTGGATCCTTCAAGTGATAACTTAAACTCTAATTTTTGTTTACCAGCCTGGATATAAAACTCCAAGCTTTAAAAAATTAATTATTCTTTAACCGCTTCTAATAAAATATGTAGCTGTAAAAAATTTTATATAGGAAATAGTTCTGGCAAAATAGTGGTAAATCTTTATTAAACATGCCTACGAACATCAAAAAACTGTTTATGAAATGAATACTTCTAAGGCGAATCTGTTTAAACAGTACTTACTAAATTATTTCGTATTAAGATTGTCGGTCCTTCAAATCAGTCTCGCACTGGCGTTAACTCTCGAATAATTGCGCTCTTTTCGATTGATGAAATGTTCATGTATTGTGGCGATGTAGTTTCCTTTGTAATAAAACATTATTGTGCAACATGATAGTTAACAGTTTAAGAAAGGAGATTGCATAAATTTGACAAAAATAAAGTGACCAACTATTTTTAAATGAAAATGAGGACACAAATAAATTTTAAAAAATACTGTAAATAAAAGAACCTTTTTATTTATTGCAACAGTAATACAGAATGCACTATAATATCATAAATGCATAACGAAAACATTTTTATGATTTAAAATTGTATTTATGCTTACATGCGTATTAATGCTTAATTTAACGAGTAATTTTCCATTGAATGGATATTTTTATCGATCTTCTAACAATATTGGGGAGAGTGGAGTAAAACGGGATATACTTTGATTTTGGAGTTATAAATTCTTCTTTCTAGTGGACAAACACTGAATGATTCTCTACCCTAGGGAAGAAAAAAGAATGGTCATAGTTTCCATTTTGTTGTTGTTAAATTCGCTTTGTCTGTGAAGATTTATTTATTTTATGACGTCACCTCTCCAATGTTCGTACAATTTTAAACTATCCTTACTTAAAAATCATTCAATTTTTAAAAACTATTTTAGTCCAGCTTATTATGCATTTAGTGAGGATCTTTACCCTATCAAAGAATAAGGATTTACTCCAATAACTGCGCTGTTCTATTTCGTTTCTTACGACCTCTGCAGTCGGGGTAAAACCGGATACTTCTTGTGGGGTAAAACGGATAGGATTACATCTAATGCAATATATAAAATACAATATATACCAACATGTCCCATATCAGCAAAACAGGGTAGTGTTTAAAAACAATATCTCATACCTATACATGCTTTACAGCATCACGGATCACTCACCATCACTAAAACGTTGTAAATTTTATTCTCCTTTATCACCAAGCTCTTTTTATGTTCGCATTTGTTGTTTCCAATTGTTAATATTTACATTTTATACAGCTTCATTCTACAGATGGTAGATGCTTCCTGTCTTCAAAAACATTAACTATGCAATTAAATATGTATCTAAACCCACAACTATATCATTAGAGCTAACATTAATTTGGTTTATAGCTCTCATTACAATGCCTGCATCGGCATTTTCTTCAGCTGATCCCAGTTCTTGTTTCAATTTTTTCTATTGGTTTTGTTGTATAAGAAAGTCCTTGTTTGCTGTAACATAAACGGTGTTTTCTTGAAAATATTCTTTTTTTCGTAAAGAGAAATGTGGTGCTATTTTTTCAACAGTCATATACAAGATAGAAACATTGATAGAAAATTCAGGAGGACAAAACAGAAAACTGACCTTATTGATTATTCCCGAGAACTTCCACTATTTACCCATGCACTAACCGGCTGAGATACTGTTAGGATATTCAGCAGTAAAGTTATGGAACAGCTTACTTTCATTTCCCAATTCGTATTGTCTTTCGCACCTTACAATATAAGGCGAAGCATTTATTTTCTCAGAAGTGGAAATGTAAACAAACCTATTCACTTCTGTCTTGCGTTGTTACTTTGAGATAATAACTTCATTTGACATCTAAATTCACAGCTGTTTAATCGGTATCGTATATGACTTTTTCTATCCGATAACCGCACCAATGTTAAATGCACAAATGTTAGCAAGATATACAGAATGTTAAAATAAACTTAACCAAACTTTAAGGGTAGGTCAGCATACGGTAAGCATCCAAAATCACATAGAAATATTGATGCTTATTGGCTATCTGGAGTCAGCCGACAGCATTTAAAGTCATGCAGTGTTGTGGAAAATGCCTATATCTTTCTGAATCTTAACGCAATTTAACTGAATTTTTTTATAAGTTGCCCTATATATCTGTCTTTGAAAATTACTCTATGTTTTGCAAATGTGCAATAAAAAATTGTTTACAACAATTTCTCATATTTTCTCTGATATTCAATTTATTTACTTCAAATTCTAAGACAATACTTATCTAACAGATTCTCAAGTATTTTGTACGTTTGATATAATTTGGTTGAAAACCCTGCAAGTTATAAGAAAAAAACATGCTGAAAAATTTGGGCTATTTTTAAAGAAATCTTTATATCCTTCAGAATATTCGTACTATTTTCATGAAACTGCATGTAAATATTGCACACATAACACAAAAGAATAGATGAAAGTTGCAAACTATTATCATTTTTCTGTGAGGCGGGGTGAGTCAAAATCTCATTTCGACTTCATATATTTCTGGCAGGTGCCCTAAATGCACTGGTGACGGAATCTTCAAAGTAAATTGTGAGCTATAACCTATTTTTATATGGTCGGAGTTCAAGGAGATATTCGAAAAAAATGTGCAAATTTCATAGAGTGTCCTCAATTTTGGCCAGCGCTGTATTATTTTAAATGCCATTTGTTGCCTCCACCTGGGGTTTGAGCACCCATGTTCCTACGTGAATTTGGATGATTATCATATGCGCGACCTACTCTAAATGTTTGTCCACATTTTTTGAAGCACTCTGTACGTATATACCTGTCTTTATTATGTGTAATTGGAGTTACCTTCGAATTTTCTGTGCTAGGAGTAGTGGTATTTATTCTCTTTTTATTTAACCGAGCTGGATGACAACGGTTTGTGGTCCTGTCACCAAATTGGAATTGTTGTCTTGTATCAAATTGTCTTTTAAGTCAGAAGAAGCGAAGATGTCGAAGATGCATACTAAGTTTTTTCTCTTTACTTTGAAACATGAAATGATCCATAATGTTTACGCATACAAGACAGACGCATTAGTTCTGTTACATTTTCTCAGTGTTGTGGTCACTTTCTACTGTTCTCAGAAGCCATTATTCTATTTTCATATTTGTTACTAGCCTTTACTTACTACATGGTTACTTTAGTGACCATGCTTTTCGTCGGGATTATACTTTCAATTTCATCTTTTAAATATAATTCGTTATTCATGGAAAGTAATTTCATACTTCAGATTGTAGCAGATATTTAACCCGGGTTCTTCTAATATCCTTACACGTGTTGTGTTCGTTGACTGCATAATCATACATAATGGAATCAAGTAACTGTCCATGTAAAATAACACTTAATTGAACGTTGTCGACGCCAACTTCACTGTCTTATTCTCTCCTCATGGAAAATATGCATCTGCTTTCAGCATTAAAATGGTGCGAAACATGATATGTCAGGTAAAGTGTTAGCTGGAATAAAACATGCAGATAAAAAAGGATTAAAGCATGGCAACCATAATCTTTGAGCTTACTGGATATATTTCCGAATAAACTAACTATTTTTAGTTTACAGATTTCACTAAAAATTGATGATATAATAAAAAAATAAAATTCTTTAAGATAATATAAGCATACAACGAAAGGGAAACAAGCAATTAAATATTTGTTCGAACAGTGAAAACGGTTTGAATTTAATTGAATTAATGAAAAGTGTTGTAAATTATACCGAAAAATATTTTTAAAAATTCATAATTAGAGAAAAATGTACGGCAACTTAATTGATATCATTAAAAAGATAAATTTTTGAATTTTCGGATGGTGCATAAATTATTTTTGTGCTACTATATTTTCAGAATCTATCAAGGAAAAACACCAGCATTTCACTTAATTTAGAATTAATTAAAATTCTAATGAAAATTTCGAGAAGTCTTCTCCGAGGTGACATTCTCACCCTCCAAAGTATGTGTGTGCGAAATTCTGTAGCTGTAGGTCTAGCGGTTCGGCCTGTAGAGCGCCAACACACATATAGATTCTCATTATTAGTAGAGACAATGGAATAGTTTTTTCATGCAATCTAATTTTGACTCACTTCATAATGTGCTAGTTCTGAAATTTTGTATAGTTAGAATATCTTTTATTTTTTAAAGAATATTAAAAAATACTGTGTGATTTACCATACACATAGCTTTCGCACATTATTTGAAAGGTTTTATTGGAATATGCAACAGCATTTTATTTTAAAAGAATTTTTTTCACTAATTATCTTTACTTAAATGTTTAAACTATGAATTGAAATTGGGAATCAGTAATTGTATATTGGCGTTCTAACTAAACAAAGCATGAATGCCATGTTTCTCAGCCTCTTTTCTGAATGGTTATAAGGTATCTTTAATTTGAGAGGATTTCTCTAAATGCGATTATTCACGTGCGGACCATTGACGTGCCGTTCGTTGAAGATATTTTCACAACGAACAAAATAGAAATCGTAGGAAAGGAGCAATGCTGCCACTTGTCAGTCGCTATTGGAGGAAGGGATCTTTGGAAGCTCTTTGACTCGGGGTCTTTACTTTCGCTTTTCTAGCTGAAATAAAGAATTCGACCTTCCAGTTTCCTTGGAGGTTCAGGGATGAAACGACGAGCCCCGGTGTAAATTGCGAATATATTTATGTTCGACGCGAACGGTTATAACGCTAGCGATAATGCTCTCCCTTCGACTTTCTTTCTCATATACTAGCACTATAAATCACGTTTTTTCTATTTCTGCTTTTAAGAATCTGCATCCCTCAAGCTGAACATTCACAATGAGACCACTTCAATCCAAATGACGTGGTAATGCCGTTCCAACTCTCAGCCCATCCGTTTACTGTTCAGCAACCGATTCCGAGACTACCACTTTTGGACGATTTTACACCGGAAAGGGGTGTCAGGCAATGAGTCATATGAGCGCATTTCCGGAGTTCTTTGTTACATCACCCTCAGTAAAATATAAACATCACCCTTCCATTCTTCAGTTTGCCCCTATTTTGATGAAAATAACTCCTCCCGGCGCATGTGCAAAAGCGCGGAGGGTTTCCGAATCCGTTGCTATACAATAAGTGGATCATCCACAGAGACTCCATGCAAGCGGTCACTCTGATCACCTAGGGCTACTGCACACGCTCCTCCTCACCCTTTCAAAACGGGACCCCATCCCGCTTTCGCAAGAAAATTTTCCTCCCCTACAGGTCTACATTTTGTAGTGTTCGCTTCTGTAACAGAGCTTCCGACGGTCGTATTTCAGTTTTATGACCCAACGCTCCAAATGGATAACAAACGAAGATGAAAATCGAAACTTTTTCACCTCACTACGCCGATTCTCGTCGTATTGTCGCATTGACGACGGGTTTTGAAGCACTGTGCTCCAAATTGCGTGGAGCGGTCTCTTCGTGAATGTCGAGCTTTAGACGTATCACGGAGGAGAGAGGAGACGCTTAAGTCTACAAACGAGTCACTTAACTCTACATGCGAATAATTCAATAGGCCTAACAGGCACGTGTGAACACAATTGTCTGTAAAGACGGTATTTATATTAATGAATTATAAATTAAAGGCTAAAATATAAAAACATTAATAAAATGTAAATAATAAGAATATTAAAAATGATTTCTACTTTTCAGTCCACTAATAAATAAATGTTTCTAAAAATTGTTTTCATTAAATTTATCATTTTATAAATAGACACACTATGCACATTCAATACTATTAGTTATTTCCAATTTTGAGGGATTTTTTTTCGGAAAACTCGGCATAACTGTGGTCCCTTTCCTCCTATCTCGAAACGATGCTATGAATTAAAAAGAAACCCAACTAATACAAAGTTTGGCAAACTGTGATTTGTGAGCCACACGCGTCTAACCAATTCTGAAAGATTTGATACCGGTTGACTTTCGGTTCTGAGGCAAATCAAAATCAAGTGAATATTATTCGTGTCCTTCTAAATTGCTGGAATTAAAAGAATTGTTGGAATCAAAAGAAGTTATTCGATGGGAAATTGCATCTATACCTCGAGACATAATACACGTTGTAGTTTTACACAGTATCCATTTTTATACATCAGCCTCCAATCTGTTTAACATTGTGCCAGACCCCATGTGGAATATTTTCTGTTGTAGCTCCAGCGTCAGTATATATTTGTTTCTGAGTTGACGGTAAATCTCCTCTCTTTCCCTATACGGTCCAAAATTTGATACAGATTTACAATTTTGATGTCAAACAATGTTGTCCTGTGTCCACCCAACCGGTATAGTTGTTGTAATGGCATCAGGCACCGGGACATGAGGCGGCGTTCTGTCAAGAAAACATACCTAATTTTACCTCGCATGCTGAGTTTTTGAGTTATCGCGTTCACATACTCACAGACAGGCAATTAATTTTGGAGAGTGTTTTTAACATCACAATTTTTATGGTTTCTGTACATGATTTTGCAACACCATATGCAAGAAAAACGATATTTTACACAATCCCAAATCTCATACAATTCTGAAAGCAAATCTTACTTAGGAAACTTTAAATGTAGACATACACGCAACCCATTTACCCAGTGTGATATCGGTAATCCCCCTTCCATTAGTTGAACCTCCAGTACTTTTCATAGTTCTTATCAATGTCTGTTGGATGGTGGGTTAGCCTCTCTCACAAAATAGGAGGAAGCGCAGTAGCTTATAAAATGGGGTTGCCCGTAGGTGATGTTTTTCCAGTTGGCACAGTCTGACCTGTGAATGACCCACCGCATTGGTGAAGCCCTCTAAATGGATTGGATCAGGATGGGTTTGGTCAATGGTGCATGTCCAGCTTAAGGAACTCACCTTCGAAGAGGATGGTCTTAACACGCTCAAAGGTTTCTTTTGAAGCAGGATTTGATGTTGTACCATACAGAAATAGTGGTAATTTTCGTATGATGCATTTTACATAAGAAAAACGAGGTCAAAACTCCTAAATAAACTACTTTTGCAAAAAAATGCTAAAAATTAACCTTTTCAGAACTCTTATTGTGCTTAAACTACTTAACTTAACTTCAAAAATGAGATACAATTCGGCGCAGAATTTTATGAACTTTAACTTTTGAATTGACAAAGGTTTTGAGAAAAGGGTCGTTTGGGAGTTATTACCTAGAAACGAAAAAATGGCCGAAAATTTTGGGGATTTCGGGACCAACCCCCTCACCAGAAATAAATACTAGGGTGGTAAATAAAGTAGTTGCAACGTACTCCAGAAAGTTGCAGAAGATCGAGAATGAGCAAACAGTTGACGATATGTAAATTGCATAAAACAGTCGATCCAGTTAGAAGGGTAGTTGAAGTGGAGAGTGTCATTTTTACCGCTCTAAAGCATGTTTACAATAGGCGATCAGCTGACGTGGATTAAAATCGAGGTTGCCCGTTGCAAAAATGCACCTAAATGTTTTCAAGGATTACGTAAGGCCTGTGGCGATAATGAGTTACCGCATAGGAAAATTACACGATGGGTCAAAGAGTTTCGTGCGGGTCTGAATCAAACTTGGGATTTGTAAGGCGCAGGCCGGATGTCTATTTCTAAACTGTCATCGTGAGTGGTCTCCTTTCCATAGACCGTCGATGGACTCTCCGTGAAGTTTGTCTCAGGCATCAATCGATGTGGCATATACTGAAGAAATGACGAATGTTAGGGCGCTTCGTTGCTGTCATCAACAAACAAAACCTTGACAACGGTATCCTATAGCTTTACGACATTTGGCAAAAGATACAAAACTTTGATGGTGATTATATTAAATTAATGTAATGCAAATTTACTTGTAAGTTCATTATAATTCTTTTACTATGTATGTTGCCACTACTTTATTTACAACCCTTGTATTTTATAGCGCGTTTCTCTTCCATTTGTTAAATGCCTATATTATCCTATGTATTTTACTTTTTTCTTATTTCATAAATTTTTGTATGAAATCCGTAAATGAAGTCCTCTAAAATAGTTACTTTACTCGGAAATATATCCAGTAAGCTCAAAGATTATGGTTGCTATGTTTTAATTCTTTTAATGAGTAAGTTGTAATCTAGTTGACATGTTACTGAATGTAAAATGTGCCGCGCCATTTTAACGTTGAAATCAAATGCATATTTGGTATGAGGAATAAGAAAGTGAAGTTATCGCCAACTACGTGCAATTAGATGTTACTTGGCACGGACAATTACTAGACTTCATTAGATAAGATTATATCGAAAACGAACATAACAGGTGCGAGGCTACTAAAAGAACAAGGTTAAATAACTACGACAATTTGAAGTATAAAATTTCTTGCAATGAATATCAATTTATACTTAAGAGATTCAATTAAAATTATATTGCCGAGGAACAAGCTGGTCACCGAAGGCGGCTATCTACAAATATGAAAATAATAAAGTTGAATAATAGCGTCTTAAAACACTAAAGTGACGATAGCACAGAGAAAATAAATTCAACACAATAGATTTGTCTTTTTCGTATGCGTATACATTATGGAGCATTTCGTGTTTCGCAGTAAAGTGAAGAAAACTTAGTACGCATCTTGGACGTCTTCCTTTTTTCTGACTTAAAATCAAATTTGATACAAATGAAACCTCCACAATTGGTGACAGGAGCGCACACCAATATCATTCAGCCCTGGATAAATAAAAACGAATAAATACTTCTTGCTACTAACACATAAAGTTCGAAAATAACTCCAATTATACATAATAGAGACAGGTATATATTGTTACGAAACTGTATGGCCGTTTCCCTATTAAGTAAGTTTTAAAGTTGACATTTAGAGGGGAGGTTATTGGTTGCTGGGGGAAGGGGTTTGTCGTCAATTCCCCAGACATTGGCGACAAACTTAGCAACCATTTTGGCAACTTGGCGACAGATTTGGGAAATTTGGAAACAAAATAAAGGTAATCGAAAATACTAGAATTATCGTTCTATCCTAGGAAAGGAAATGTAGAAATTGCTCTAGATGATTCCATATGATGTCACTCTCTGTCGGGAAGATTACAAATGCCGGCTTGCTCAAACGAGAGGATATTCTCTTTGGATTCTAGTTGGTCAGATTTAGACGCTGAGCGCTATTACTATTATTCTTAGTGATTTGTTTTCTGCTTGTGTTGCTAATTTGTGTAAGAACTGTTCTTTTAGTGATACTTGTGCTTCAAGTTTATAGAATATTCTTTTAAATAGTTTTATCCAGCATATCCAGTTTTAAACAATTTTATCCCAGTTTTCAATTATCCAGCTTGTTGGACTGCGTTCACCTTACACCCGCCAGACACGTTTTGTAACAATATACCTTGCTAATATTAGTACATTTACATACCAGCTGCAGTAATCGGATAGAAAAAGTCATATATGATTCCGATTAAACAGCTGTGTATTTAGACGTCAAGTGAAGTTATTAGCTCCATCGAAATTGATTATTCATTTCCAACTCTGAAGAGAAAATTAACTTCAGCCTCTACCGGGGTTGGGCATTCAAAGTTAATTTGTTCCATCAGGAGCTGATTCGGATTGTAACAAAGAAGCTTCTATCAGTGAATGAAATCTTCAATTCAGCAGACTTTAGGCAAAACAGAGGATATTATACCCCATTCTTCAACAATCACCGGCTAAACTATTATTACTTATTTTTCCAATTAAAAAAACTTAAAAACAATTATCTCCTAAAAAGGTCGAAGTAAACACAAATTGTATATTTCTTTTTTTTTTTTTTAGAAAAATAGAAATTTTCGAATAAGATACAATTTTCTGCAAATGGTTCTTAAAATTCGCTTCACCAGAAATAACGAAGTAGGGCTTGATGAAATACGTATACATATTATCAAGTTGTCAACAAAGAACTGTGAAAACTGGTGGTAGCTCCATAGCTGTGGGCTGTTGCATGGCATGGACTCGTTCCTATGGTCAAACTGAATCAGTAATTGACTGGAAATGATTATTTTCTGCCACTTAGAGACCATTTGCAGCCATTCATGGATTTTATGTACAAAAACAACGATTAAATTTTCTAGGATAACAATTCGCCATGTCACATCCCCAAAATCGTTCGCGATTGGTTTCCGGAACATTATGAACAATTCCATCGAATGATTTAGCCACTTAGAATTGTAGACATGCATCCTATCGAACATATATGGGACATGATCGAAAGGGCAGTTCGTGCACAAACTTCTGCACCAGCAACATATTCGTAATTATGGACTGCAATACCGGAAGAATGGCTGAATGTCTCTTCAGGGTGTTTCCGAATTGTTGAATCAATGCCACGTCTAGTTGCTGCACTTCGTCGGGCAAAAGGAGGTCCTACACGAGGAATATTAGGAGGTATCCCATGACTTTTGGCACTTAAGTAATTATCAAAATATAGTCATCTTGAATTTTTTGTTTGTCATTTTTGGTAATGGAAACAAAAATATTGTTAAATTTAGTGACGCTTGAAAAGACAAAACTGAGTTGTCCATGATTAAATACAGGATTTGGGTAGCATAATCCCGCTTTTTTTTATATTTCCTTACAGACTCGAAATAAATGCTTCACTTGCGTTTCGAGCACAGGCAATGGAAATTTTCATCGTGACTTAATCATTTCTTTGAACTCCAAATTTGTAACAAATATTTTGTTTGAATCCCACTATTTTTGAAGTGGAAAAAAATTCACCCAAGGATAACTCGTTCGTAGTTACAAGCTTTGTAATAGTCGAGATAAAAATATATGCTTACAACAGAAATATAAAAAATGACTACTCAGTTCATCATTTATTTCATTTAACCATGAATTTGATGTGTAGAACAAATTGCTAAACGAATGTTATCTTTTACAGATGTGTCTTTAGTATCTTAATCATTTTCATAAACTGAGAAGTTGAATAGAAGGAAACATAACAGTGAAAATACTACTGAAAACTAAGCAAAAACTTCAATTAAGCAAGACTTCAGTTTATTTAATTAAAATTAAAACCCATAATTAAGACAAACTTCATACAAGATAATTAAATTACTTATCGCTATGGTGACCAATCCTCCTCGTTTATAGAGGTCAGTTCTTTTTTTTTTGTAAGTTCTGTCCTCCTACATGTCCTCCTTTTCGATATTTGAAATAGGAAGACTGAATGTATACATAAATTCTGAAAGTTTATCCAATGGGAAAGTAAATACGTTGAAATTGATAAGATGGGTTAAAAAATTCAGCCTATTCAAAAACGAACATATTCCATGTGAAAACTTTTTTATTCTTTTTCAATTTACGTTGTGCTGACTTGGAACTAATGCAGCAGTTAAAAGGGTTTTTTTCAATTGCTAGTGAATTTTGGACCTGTGAAAAATTAAAACTGGATGTTGATATCATAGCTCAGCACTTGCCGTAAAATTCAATATGAAGGATATTTCTTGTTCATACATTTCCATTATATTGTTAGAGGATGATACATTGAGAAAAATATTGCTTCAACGGAAAAATTTTATTTATATAATTAATAGTCGTATAAGCATAATTACAATTTTAAATGTTACAAATGTTTTGTTATGCATTTATCATGCTATAGTGCATTCTGAATTACTGTGCAATGAATAAAATGTTTCGTTTTTACAGTATCCTTTTAAATTTATTTGTGCCTTTATTTTCATTTTAAAAACGTTGGCACCTTATTTTGTCACATTCGTGCAATTTCTTTTCCTAAACTGTCATGTTACACAATGATATTTTGTAATAAAGGCAACTACATTGCACACAATACATGAACATTTCATCAAATGAAAATAGCGCAATAATTCTAGAGTTAACGGCGGTACGAGACTGATTTGAAAGACTGAAAATCTTCTTACGAAATAATTTAGTAAGTATTGCTTGAATAGATTTACCTTAAAAGTAATTACCTCTGTCATTTTCGAAAGATAGTTTTTAGATTTGCATAGGTGTATTTATTAAAGATTTACCACTATTTTACTAAAACGTTTTGCTATACAAATTTTTTTAAAACTTACAACGCTCGACGATCCTATTTAATCGTGCGTAACCTCTTACTTTAAAGCTTGGAATCATAGAGAAAAAGAATCCGAGGTCTCAATCCCATAGACCCTAATGGCAACTTTTTTAACATTACACCTCACATAGACAGTACGCCATATGTGGTCGACTAGAAGACTAACAAGAATGCGTCAGCGTGACGTCACTGCGACGCGACTGGAAACAAAACCGATCCCTTTCGTAATGACAACGATGTAAACAATAAATAGGCATTTATTGGCTATTTAACTCGTTTTTCAACGGTTATTAAATTTAAGAATAGCTTTTTTTATCTATATTGTTAATTTGTCATTGTTTTAATAATAATGCCATTTATTATTTATATGATTATTCTAATCATAAAACGTTTTTTTCTCATTAAATTAGCCTTTTCTTTAATACATAAATTAAAAGTAAATATTAAACATCATTCAAAACATTAAAAAAAAAAGTTGAATTGCCTATTTTAAGGGTAGCAATCATTTATAACCAGTGGATAAATAATTTAAGAAGATAAACTATTTTTCATATTATTAATTTCATTTATTCTTTTTCAAGAAAAGTTCTTTCAGATCATAAAATGTTTTTAAACCAACAGGAAATAAATTTTCATTAATTTAGACAATATTATACCATCTCTTTTGGAACATTTTAAAACTTCAACGAAAAATTACTTTTTAAGAAATTCACATTCATTCTTCAAGGTACAAATATTGATAAAATGTAATTTCCATAAAGAAAATTCACTTGTGGTTTCCTTAAACTCTGCAGGAAACTAAATTTGTTGTTTTTAATTAATATTATACTTTCTCTTTCAGAATAAATTCAACAATAAATTAATTTTTAATAAATACACATTCATTCTTGTTCCAAGATTTAAAAACTAATAGACTGTTATTTTCATAAAGAAAATTCAATTTTTTTTAAAACACTGCAGGATATTAAATTTTTTGATTAAGTTAATATTATGCCATCTCTTTTAGAATATATTAAAACTTCAACAAATTATTTTTTCAACCCAGAAAACAAATTAAATACATTCGTTGATTTTTGTAACAAGATGTTATAATACAAATAAATGCAAAAGACCCCAAAATATAATGTCACAATTTTATTAAACAAGCATAATAAAGTACACAACATTGTTAATACATAACATTTCTAACAAACACTGCCTAGAAACCAGATTTATTTGATATATATAATATAAAAATATTCAATATAAGGGAGTGTAATTTTTAAAAAAATCAATAGCTGGATTAGGTTAGGTTATATTAACATCCCGTTTTGAAGCAACACGAGGGCTATTTAGGGATGGACCTCATAATTTTGAACCGCGGTCAGATGACGAGAACGACACATGAGCTAGCACTCCCTCTCAAAACTTCGGCGCAGCACCAAGGGGAAGGCGTTTGGACACTACGTATGATTTAGCGTGCAACAGGCCCCATACACGGCGGATCTTCGGTGGAATCAGTTTTTTAACCTGCGACCCTCCGGTCCCGAGGTCGAGACCTTGCCACTAGGCCACTGCAGCCCCAATCAATAGTTGGAGGGGGACATAATAGAATGCCCCTTCTAGCCTAGAGTGGCTCCTACCAGGACTTAAAACTCCTGTCCAACTTCGCTATCCTGTAGAATCTGCAGCTGCAAAAATCTCGAACTGCCTGAACGGACAAATAAAATTCCACTAGAATTCCATTTTCTATAACAAATTTCTTTATATAAAAACACTACTCAATTATCATGCATTATTATGAATAAAATATTCATCATGCATTATTATTAATAAAATATTCATCATGCATTATTATGAATAAAATATTCACTTAACAGGGTCTCTAACCAAGACTAATAATTATAATTCTAAGTCATTAACAATAAAATTAACTTTCTTGTGTCAAGTTGTAATAATTAAAATAGATAAAAATATTTTGATATTGTAAATAAAATATTAGCTAATATGCTTATCAGAAAAGCTTTCTATATTTTATTTATATAAAAGAGTAAGAAATTTTTATCTGGAAAATCTCTACATTATTAATAAAAATTAATAAGAAATATCTTCTTAAAATGGAATTTAAATTTGCAAATAAAAGATGTTATATAAAGTTACTGATTTATTTATAATATATGCATACTTATAGGAGCAAATAAATTGATGCAAAATTGTAATAATATATAATACAAGTGTTGTACCACTTTTGGCCATGCATGTGGCCAAAAGGGGTACAACATTTGTTCCACTTTTTCCCACATGGTTTGTTATTATGTTTTTACTCAAAAAATACTTTTAAGAATATCAGGATAAAATAAAAGTAACTAATTTAGTTTTGTTTAGATTTTACGTGGCAAAAATTCCAATTTAAATATAAGAAGTCAGGTGACATTTCCATCAAAAGATTTTGCTACTCTCCCAACTAAAGTTTGAAATGCAATTAAAGACAATCAAAATGGAAAGCCTGTAGTAAAGATTAGCAGAGTTTATGGAATGCCTCATTCCACCTTTCATCACATAATTACAGGGGAGGGCATCATTTTCCGGCTATGGTTGGCATGGTAATTCTCATGCAGTATTAAAGAATTGAGGTAAAACATCAGTTGGAAGAATAGATTTTGGGAATTGCAAGAATGGGATTTTCAGTTGTCAAAGACAAACTTCTTGATCTGTTCAAAAGATATCCAGGCCAGTAAAATAGAATGTCAGTTTCAAAATGGAAGGCCAGGCAGAAAGTGATATAATCCTTTTATATAATAGCATCCTAGAATCAGTTATGAGACAGAAATTTTTAATAAAACACAGGCAAATATCATAGATGACAAAAGCAGAACTTGGTGTAAGGAGTCGAAGAGCTCCTAGGTGAAGAAACAAGTGTTTTAGATAATCCCAAACAGGCGTACAATACTGATACTGATGAAACTTCATTTTTTAAAAATTTCTTAAAGGCATGCTTTAAGTATTTGCATAAAAATTTATCCCCCCCTTAAAAAAACAAATTTTTATGCAAGTATTATAAAACATGTATTTTACCAACCAAGTTAAATGTTTGTCTTCTGCTTCCTGCCTCTTTACCTCAAACTTGCAGCTAAAATCAACTAATGTATATTTTATTTTAAGTTTCTACAAATTCAATAAAAAAATGGTTTGTAAAATATGAAAATAATGTAATAAAATACATACTGCAAAAGTGTTTTATTTTTGATTAATATTCATTGTTGCCTGTTATATAGTATGATATTAATATGGCCAAAACTGGTGCATAGAGGTGGCCAAAACTGGTACAAATTGGGATAAATTATTTAAGTATTCTTAACTCAAAATACAAATTTTTCCAGAGAAAGATTTTATAATTAACAGAAAGGTAAGAAAATTTACTGAAGAATAGTGTAAGTATGACTTAAAAAGCTTTAGCCAGTCATCCACTGTGAAAATTCCAATTAAAAGTTTCTCTTAATGTGGCCAAAACTGGAGCATCTGCTCAATAATATTGTAATAATAAAATAGTGTAACATTAACTACAGAGATTCTTATTCAGCTCTTACATCTAACAGCTTTCACAACATACCGTTTTTAAATTAGAAAGATTTGTGTAGGATATAACTAAGTATACTTAATGCACAACCCAAAAATACTTTAACTTTCAGCACAAAGAATAACAATTTTCATGTTGTAAAATTCCATAACACAAAACAACTCAAAAGCAAAATAATCTGATGATGCTAGAAAACTTTATCTTAATTTCTACAATATAGTTATGAATATATTATTAAGTACATAATTTGTAATATACTGCTGTATTTATATTAACATAGAAGCTCAAATATTATTTCAACTTGACTGATAAAAGAATTATAGCTCGTGGAAATTATTATAAAAGTCAACAATAAATATATTCACAGCAATAGTCAAAGAAGGATTGATAGTTATTAAGGTTGTTTTTATTCCCAGGTCATATTATTAAGAAGCAATATAAATCTATAAAAATACAGGAATGCATACATTTTTCCTACATTGCATACTGCGTCAACAGTATTATTTCATTAGGATCAGAAGTTTTAGACAACGGATATTAAACGAAAAAAATAAACTGCATTATTTTAATTATGAAAGTGAAACTAAATGTTACAAATTTTTGATTAACTTTAATCGACTTTGATTGTAAGTTAGGAAACACGTATTAAACTTACCTGTTCTTAAGATCGACATCGAACATAACACAGCTAACATGGCGGCAACCTTGGTATTCCGTTTGAAATGGCGGGTATCGATGTGGCTAGTTCTCTTGGATGGCGAGTGGGGGAGCTGATGAAATTGCGGAGTGAGACCTCTGACTCTTTTTCTCTATTCTTGGAGTTTTATATCTGGAATAGTAATCGAAAACTAGAGTATTAATTGAACTGATTACCTTCAGAAACATTCACATCTGTATTCATTTTTCAAAATAGTTTTTATATGTGTATAGCCGTGTTTATAAAAGATTTACCACTATTATATAACAAAACTTTTCTATATAATAACTTTTTAGCCCTTAAATTTCATGTTTGTTGAACTGGGTTTTCTCTTCATTTAAAGCTTCGAATTTTATATACGAGCTGGTAAACGAAAAGTAGAGTAGTTGAGTTATCACTTGAAGGATCCAGGGAAAAGGTGTTGTGATCCCATTTTTCCCTGTTTTGAGGTTTCAGCGGCACCGTTACATCAATGAAC
Source organism: Araneus ventricosus (assembly GCA_013235015.1). Lineage (NCBI taxonomy): Eukaryota > Metazoa > Arthropoda > Arachnida > Araneae > Araneidae > Araneus > Araneus ventricosus. The sequence goes on along the minus strand of BGPR01022085.1, from coordinate 2,433 downwards.
GTAGTTTTATGATATGTAATTGGAAACAGTTAATGCGATAACATTCCTCAGGATTATATCTTTCATATTGTTGTTCATATATTTCCCGAATATTGTTAGAAGATGATACATTAAGAAATATATTCATTCAATGGGAAAGTACTCATTTAAATAATTATAAATAGGCATGTAAGCTTTGGTCACCTTATTTTTGTCATATTCGTGCAATTTCTTTTCCTAAACTGTCATGTTACACAATGATGTTTTTAAATAAAGGAAACTACATTGGTCACAGTTGATGAACATTCCATTAATTGAAAAAAAACGCAATTATTCTAGTTATCGCCGGTATGAGCCTGATTTGAAAGACTGACAATTTTCTTACAAAATAATTTGGTTAGTATTTATTGAACAGATTTGCCTTGGAATCATTCACATCTGTTTTCATATTCCAAAAAAAAGTTTTTAGATGTACATAGACGTTTTTATTGAAGTTTAACCACTTTTTTAATTCAAAATTTTTCTATATAAATTTTTAAAAATTTAGCTCATTTGTCGAAATCAGATTCGCTTCAGTTTCTTTATTTAAAGCTTAGGGTTTTATATCTGGGCTGATAAACGAAAATTAGGGTTGGAACTCGGTCCAGGGAAAAGACAATAAGATTTCATTTTTTCCTGCTTTTGAGTGCTCAGCGCCATCCGTTAAATCAATGGAAGTACTTTATGATATGCATTAGGAAACTGTTAGGACCATAATATTCCTCAGGATTATTCATTTCAATTATTGAACTGTAGAAAACGAAGTTCAAATTAGAGAAAAAAACTGTACGACAACTAAATTGGTATCATAGAAAAGATGGTGTTTCATTTGGTACAGAAATCTTTTTTTAGTATATTTTTCGAAGTTATCAAGGAAAAACGCCAAATTTGCTTAATCTTTAATTAATAAAGGTTTGAAAAATGGCCGCGAAGTACAGATTCCACCACTACCCCAATAGTATGTTTATGCAATATTCCATAGCTTTAGGTCCAGCGGTCTGTCCTGGCGTGTTCAAACGCGCACACATTTTCTTCTTTCTTATTAGTAGAGTTATATAAAAATTCTACAGTTGTTTTTAAATAAATTTTTGCCACATCGCGGTTTGCTGTAATGCTTCAATACTTAACTACAATAAGAAAAAAAATCATATTTAATATTGTTAGTTACGTGGCATAAACTAGAAATCTTGTTTATCGCTTATTGCAATATTTTAAAAACTTCTACCTCATTATTTTTTCCCTCGACCCTTAATTTGATTCGTATGAATTATCAAAACTTGAAAGTTGCAATACGCGAAGCTAAAACTTCTGAGTTTAGATTATTATTAGTGTCCGATACGATACTCATAGTATACCTTACAGAGAAAAAGGAAACGAAATTTGTTTGGACAAATTCTCGAAACGAAATCGCAAAAATTGCCGTTTGCGATTATGATGTGTTGTGTAAATCTATCAAATGATTGCAGAGACTCGAAAAAAAAGTTTAATTTGAATTTCTAAAATTCTTTAAATCATGTTTTCAAGGAGCGGAAATTTTCTAGCAGCACATTTGTAAAATATCTTCCGATTTGGTATAAAATGTATAACATTGTTTTGTTTCGCATTCTCTGTGAAAACTGTCGTCTTCAATTATTCTGCTTTTTCATGTATTTTTTCTAAGGTAACCAACCATCCTCTTTTGAGAGGACAGTTCTTCTATTTGTAAGTTCTGTCCTTTCTCGAAAAGTGTTCTACTGCATGTTTTTATTATGCATTTATCATACTGTAGTGTATTCTGTATTATTGTTGCAATGAATAAAATATTTCCTTTATTTACGATATTTTTTTATCAATTTATTTGTGTCCTCCTTTTCATCGCGAAAAGGTTGATCACCTAATTATTGTTCATTAGCCGTCCTTTTAGGTAAATTATATAAGAGTTTTGAATTTTTTTTAATTAAAAGTAATGAGCGTCCAGTTAATTCTTTTTCCATTGGATTACTTTAATTACCACTTTATTTTATAAGAAAGCATAATTATAATAATGGTTGATTTATAACAGGGAATTGCTAGAAATTGAATTCATTCAATTTCTAGCATTGTTCCGCGATTCTTCCTTTAATAACTTTTAAGCATTCAGACTGAGTGGTACTTGAATTAATAAATGGATTCTACGTATTGTAAAATTGCTGTTCCTAAATCGAACAATTGAAGAATGGCCTAAGTAATGAGGAATGAAAGGTAATCACTAGTTTCATTTACCGGAATAGTGGAAATTTCTATTCTATGCATTGATAAACAATCGCAGCGCCACTTGACGGGCAGCATTGTTAAACCTTAACCGTAACTCCAATTCTGTTCGCGGCAATTATCTTTTATATAACTGAGTAGTATATCGTAGTTAAAAATTATCCGAGGTAGAACCAATTTCGGTTA
>BGPR01022084.1:12578-25747 GCA_013235015.1 Araneus ventricosus | reverse complement strand
CCCGGGGCCCCCCCCCCCAGTTGGGTAAAACCGGGTAGTTACACCCTTTTTTAATAAACTCACAAATAAAAAAGTAATGAAACTGAATTTTCTGGAAAGGTATATTGTATTTCGATACACTATGAATATTTAAATAAAATTTGATAAGCTCTATGTCGAATATTTTAAGTCCAACATTTATTCGAACCTTAGCTGATATTCCACTACATATTTTTCCATTTCTGCCCCAAATATAACTTTGGCATTGTTTCTGCCTGTGGTTGCATGTGTATGGATTGCTAACACTCGGAAAATTGAAATTTGCATGAGCTATTGAAACTGAAGTTATGATTACTGAAAATGTATTTTTGCAAATCGATGTGCAAACGATATCATTTTTTTTTAAAAATCGATGTCCTAGAGGTTCTTCATAAGCCCAAGAGTTATAATTGTTTGTTAAAATTGTACGCGCGTCTATGACATGTTACCGTCATATGAGAGTGAATGGATCGTAAAATGGTACTATCAGATAAACAATAAGGTTGTTTCACCAGTTTGAAAATAACAAATGATATATGGTTTGCCGAAAGACCCCAATAGAATAACAAATGTGCGAGATATGATATCGTGACTTGAAATGCATGGAGCTTTACATATACTGCTAGGGTCGGGATGGGTTATGTGTGCGCCACACTGGCGAGAGGGTGTTTGGTTCCCTATGTAAGATTTAGCGAACAGAGTGCCAGCTAAACGGCGGATCTTCAGTGGAATAGGGTTTTAGGCCTGTAATCCTACGATTCCTAAGCCGGGACCACCGCGGAAAGTCCATTTCCATTACAGAGATCATACACGAAAAGAATATCTGCCAACTCGGCTTTCGTGAAACGATTCATGTTGACCGCACTCAGTGGACATCAACAGGCAGGGCCGGCACCAGGGGTGTGCATCCCGTGCTGCAGCACAATTTGCCAAGCTTGTAGGGACGCCGATTCCAAATCATAAATTTGAAAATTCGAGCGCGTTATATGGCTTGCGACTAGAACAACATAGAAAGTAACACAAAAGAAATCTTTTAATATAATTAAATCATTAATAATAGTTAAATCTTAATTATTATAGTTAATAATTATAGCCTAAATCTCTTAGCATATGTACCAATATACGATATATAAAAGGGGAGTTATCACAATAATTTCGCACAAAGCGCTGAATACTCTGCAGCAGGCTCTATCTACAGGAACTGGTATGCGGAGATTATAAAATTAAATATTAAATATAAAAATAAGTGCCAAAATTTCACACGGGAAGCATGATAAGTCGTTCAGAAAGTAAGCATTATTACAGAACCAGCGAAAAAAGAACTACCAACCGCAAATTCCTATTACACGTTTAGGCACGCTGGGTGCACCTGTCCCCATGTGTATTTTTGTCCCGTGCACTAACCTTTTGGACTTGAATGACTGTGCGATATTGTTCCTGCGTAATTCAAGGACAGGTATTGAAAGTTTGATCTCTAAACAATGAATGAAATTAAAAGCACAGTGTTTTGAAAACTAATGGGGGACACTTGTGCCCCGCGCGACTGACGGAGAGATAAACAATAAACATGTAATGGGTATACAATAAAGTAATCACAGTTACATGACAAAAGAAACCTTCCATGACATCTGACATGCTATTGCAAGCTGCCTTTCACTTAGTTTTGATAGTAGAATGTCTTCGAGTAGGATGCGGAATGCATACCCATATGAAATTGGAGCTCTGCATCACATGGGAATGGATTGCCTAAATTTCCTATAAATCATAAGTTTTGGGAAAAGAATAAAAAAGATAGTTTCTTACAAACAAAAACATCATGTAGTCGCTTAACAAATACATATCGCCAATCTGAACTTTAAAATTTCACAAGATGCAGAAGGAACTGAAAATATTTCGCAGCAATCACTAACATTTCTGCTTTTCTTTCACACCTGGTATGAACACGAGATCAAAAGTTTACACAAGGTGCAAAAACAATATAAAAACTATTTGTTATCGGATGCAAAAAATTCAGTTTCTTCTTCCTCTTGTGAGGTAGGTGGTGTTACTTGTTAATCGTCCTAGATACTAAGAAAGCAGTTTTCTTTCACACCATTATCATATTATTACGTATTTTATTTTGAATCGACTTGTTTCATGCTTGTAAAGATACATTTTGTTATCTGTTTATCATTGGTTTCCGTGCCATAGCTTTGAAATTCTGTATACTTATCGGTTCTCGTAGAAAATAGGCCATTTTAAAAATTTCATACGTAATTATTCGCTAATCGTTCAATTAAATTAAATTTTGATTACATATTAATGAGGTCGCCTAATATTAAATTTGAGAAAAAATTGCTTTCCTGTTAACACTGTATTTATAATATCGATTATAATTTAAAAACTAAACAGTGAAAAAAGTTAAAAACTGCTTTTATTCAACAAATTCTAATATACCATTCGAAAATAATTCGACTGACTGAAGATTACTTTTCATTTTTAACTGATTGTAAAATTTTTCTAACAAATATATATATTTTTTTTATTAAAAAAACGGTTACCAAAAAGTATAAAGACCATCTGTTCATTCGGCATTTTGCTAATGAAGTTCGATATGTAACAACTCCTTCTTTTTCTATTTAAGAAAACAATTACAATACTTCAGAAATCACGATGTAAACTTCTTTGAAAATGAGAATAAGTATTTGATTCACTTGTGTTCCTACTTTATTTTTTCCATTTAAGATATATTCAATGCGGTTATTCAGTTCATACATATTTATCGACGCTTATATACATTTTCACCCCTTTCATTGTAAATGTGCTTTTTGAAATCCAAGAATAAGAAGTTAATCCTTGATTTCCCCAACCCCTTGAAATGTTCGTTTTGTATTAGAACTAAAGCATAAATTCAGTTTCCGGCGATACTAGGGATAAGAAAAGGGGTTACTTCCAGGGAAACAAATAATCGAGAAACGCGTTCTGTCTGATTTCTACAAAAATCGAATGGAAATGAGTGGCGAAATGAATAACAAACGCTGGACATAAAAGTGCATTCTTCAAATGCACTGAAATATCCTGTTTGCCATGTAATCCGGTCATCCAAGGGAATCGAAGCCAGTCCACTTTCCGGATTTGATTAGACCTGTCCGCAGATTGTCACCGCTTATTGCTCCCCTTAACCGCCCTGTTTGCCGGACTTATTAGGTGACGATGAGGCTAGTGTCAATAAATGAGAACCATTTGCCTGGCATCCCAGTCTGCCAAGAAGCTGAAGGAGGGATGCCTTCGATGACAATGATTGGCATTTACTTTCTCTGGTCATCCGGCGAGCTAAGAGATGCTTCAGATCATTTGCAGTTCTCTCCGCACCCCGAACACGAGTTTTTAAGACTCAAATTCATGTTTGAAAAGTGAAAAAATCGACAAAAATTGTGGTTTTATCTTCTAATGTTTTCTAATACACACTTAGACAGCAGTGCTTTGAATTTTTTTATGTTTATTCATTCGCCCCGTAGAAGCATTTTTTATTTATAAAATGAATTGCTATATAGATATTTTATGTATATTTTTAGTATTTTCTAATAATGAAGTTCTATGACGAAACTTTATTTTTTAAAATATTCATCTGCATCATGTTTTCAGTTACAACTCTGACACTTTTCTCCTATATTTCATAAAAGTGTATTGATCGAATTCACATAAATAAATCACTAGAGAATATATAAATTTATTGTGGATCTAACAAATTAAAAATGGAATGATTTTTGCAAAGCTTTATAGAAAAATCAAGTGAATTTAAAGTTAAACGAACATTGTAATTTTAGAGGTGTTGAACGTACAAAATATTGCGCAAATTTCAAATATCTGTTTGAAAAAAGCTAGAAAATATAACTCTTGCCAATTATTTAGCAAGGCAAACTCAATTGCGAAATCCTTTCTAGAAAGCCTTTTAAAGGGGTTAAAGAAGTTAAAAGAGTGCTAAAAAGTTGCTCAACATCGATTGATGAAAGCTGAAAGAAAACATTTCGGAAGAAAAGCAATTCAGAGACTTTTCTTCTCAAGATGGATGGCTGTAGAATGAAACTTTTGATTGCAGCTTTGGCGACGAAGGTCCTGCTTTGACAATTAAATAATACACGAGTGGAAAACAGTGCTCAGCGTTTAATTTAGCTCTGTAACACAACTTGCATTAGCTTGGTAACATTCTGCTTGAAAAAATACAGTGTTACCAAACGGTCACTCTGAACCAAACACATGATAAAGAGCGTTTTCTCTTCGCCTTTTCCAGAATGAAGCTGCTACATAATAAACCCACGTAAGATCGAATTTTTGCAAGTTCAAATGTGGAATAATTCCGTAAATTTTCAGGTGAATGTAGAGTAAACATAATTTTCTAGAGAAGAATTTAATTAACTTTTTCTGTGAACTTCTTTTCCGTATGAGAAAGTTTGAGTACTTCCTGTTTGTTGATTGGAAATTCCGGCTAAGGTTTCTTTTTATCATGTTCCTAGTAGTGATATCATTTCTCCTATGTAGTCCACAATAAAACTACCAAAACACAAGATTGGGAAGAATATTTTAAAAAATAAAGCATATTGTGTTTGTGTGTGTGTTAGTATTACATTTTCATACTACAATGAATTCTACCGCACGAAAATGGAAATTCTATTGCAGGATAAATAAACATTAATTTAAATCACTTTTGATGAATTTGGAAACGTATTAAATTTAATTGTTTTCATATCAAGGAATCTTGAATAATGGCCTATAACATTCGAAGACAGTCCATCATTTTTTTTCATAATCAACTTTATTGTAAAATTGATATTTAATGAAATCACTGCAAAAATATCAAAAATTATAATATTAAGTAATAAAATCCCCATGAATCCATAACGAATGCGTCGAAGACAACATGGCGTCAACGTTTCATTTTTTACATAATAAGACGGGATCAAAGTGGCTAATACCAGGAGCACAACATGAGGACGCTGCGATCGTTTAAATAAGGGGGAAATCATCGTTTACTTCTGCTCTGTGCCGGTTATATTCTCTGCTGTATATCGATGTAAGTTTGTTAAACATTATTGGGGCACCATCTATGAGCAGTTAGAAAAAGTGAGGCGAGTTAATAATTTGGTCCCGAGCAGAAGAAGAGCTTTTAAAAGAAAAGATGTTATGCAAAATTGATTTCTTATTCGCGGTATTTATTTGACACCGAAGCCGCTGTAATTATTTTTTGACTCAATGTTTTTAAATCAAATTTTTAATAGGTCGGAAATTATTATTTATTTTCAACGAATGTCCGCGGTCTATAACTCCACAAAAAATATAAATAATCTATATTATTATATTATGCTTACTAATAGTTTCTTGAAATGTGAGTCAAACTCTTCTCAATTAATCCATCGAAATGCAAGATTCCAAAAACTGTTATGAAAGAATAAGTGAGAAAGCACGATTATTCCAGTGGACGATAATTTTGAAATTTCACAGGGAGTGTTATTTTTTACCCCATACAAAACAATGTTATACATTTCAAACCAAATCCAGAGATATTTTAGAAATGAGCTTCTAGAAATATTTCGATGATTTAAATTATGATTTAAAGAAGTTTTGAAATTAACAATAAATTTGTTCTACAATAGAGTGTCTGTAATCATTCGATAGGCTTTGATCCTTGCATTTCACAATAAATCATAATTGAAAGCAGAAATTTTTACGATTTCATTTCGGGAATTCTGAGCTTCTGTTTATTGAAATTTCACGAACCCAAGAGAGAAGCGTCGGTTCCTTTCCATTTGGAGGCATACTTCCGATCGGCGAGTAAAAAAAAATCTAATATTAGAAATTTTTTAACTCCGATAGTGTTTTTTCTTCCTATTTTGATAATTCATCCGGATTAAAGGGAGTGTTCAAGGAAAAAACTACGAGGATCCATTTCTTCAATTTTGTAGGAACCTGACCACAAAGTATCCAAATTTTGACACATAGTTAACAATTTCAATCAATATAAGCATAATTATTTTTATTTTATTAAGAATTAAAGAAATACAGCAAATTACGATGTCTGAAAAATGTATGTAAAAAACAGCTGTAGCTTTTTTCACTCATCTATAAGTAAGTAAGGAGAACGTGCGAAAGTCTGTAGGTGTGTGTGTGCTTGCATTACAGTGGGCAGACCGCTGCACAAAGAGATACGCAATTTGATTCAAGCATATTTTGGAAGGGGTATATTTTTATGGAAAATTATATAATTTTAAAAAATGAAAAAAATTGGAGTTTTTGCTTGAAAACTTCGGAAAATATGAGACCACAAAAATCATTTTTACATTGACTAATTATTTTTAAAATCTATCTCTTCTATCATATCAACTCAGATACAGTGTTACTTTTCTTTCATTTTAACACCGTTTCCCCATTTTTTCAAAAGTATATTCCTGTTGGAATTTCACCCTCCCATCCATTTCCAAATTCATGTCAGATACGTTTATCCATTCTGTTAACAGATGGTGCAGAAATCTCACATGAGTTTAGTTTAGTTTAGTTATATTAACGTCCCGTTTTGAAGCAACACGAGGGCTATCTTGGGACGGACCTCGTAATTTTGAACCTCGGTCAGATGACGAGGACGACACCTGAGCTGGCACCCCCTCTCCAAGCTTCCACGACACACCAGCGGGAGGACGTTTGACCACTACGTATGATTTAGAGTGCAGCAGGCCCCATACACGGTGGATTTTCAGTGGAATCGGGTTTCGGGCCTGGAACCCTCCGGCCCCAAAGCCGAGACCTTACCACTAGGCCACCGCGGCCCAAATCTCATATGAGAAAAAATCGTTCGATCTTAACGCTTCAAATAATAAAAAAATTCATCTGCAATTTTCGTTTACCAGCTCGAAAATAACAATTCGAACTTTAAATAAAAGGAAAAGCTTTCGAAGTCGTATTAGTTATTGTGGAAAATTAAAATTCATATATTAAAAATCTTGTATTAGAATAGTGGTGAAACGTTTCTAAATATATACATGCGCATCCGAATGCTTCTTTTTTTCCTGCGCCTTTTTAATGTAGGAAATGTTTCTGGAAAATATATAAGATGTAAATGATTTTAAGGAATGTTCGTTGAAGCAACACTTTCTAAATTATTTCTTGAGCAAATTGTCAGTCTCTCAAACAGTTTTAGAACGGCTTTACATTTGGGATAGTTGTGATATTTTCAATTGAGGAATGTTTTTTCTGAAGGATTGATGAATCAATGTGTAAAAACTACATTCTCAAAAAATGCGACAATTCTTCATTATAAAGCAGACTGATTTAGCGTAGGTCATAAGGGAGCCAACCATCGAATTATGATGCTCGAAAACATTCCATTTTCACTGCTCACAAACAGCTTTGTTGTATTGTGTGCAAGAACTGACGAGGCTAAAGCTATTCTAATATTGAAGTAATAGTCATCGTCGAAGAAGGTGATGCTGTAAAGTAAACTAAGAATACCCACATCATTTTAGGTTATCAATCAATAACACTTTAGTTGGCTACATTATTTTTAAATAAATAACTAGTATTGAAATGTAATATAAATATTTTTTCACACCTTCAATTCTTTAATTCAGAATTTAATCTGAAATTTGGTACCAAAAAATAAAAGTTATGCACTGTGTGATGTATTGTAAATATGCTGTGCAGACGTTCCTCCCAAAAATGAAATACACATACATGGCATAATGTAAAATGACAAGGATTTTACGAGTATTGCTACAAAAACAAAAAAAGTAGTAATTAGATATTATTTACCTTTGTTATGTACAAGTTTCAGAATTTTAAGAAACAACTTTTCTTCACCAGGGGCTTCAAACTCGTTTCAAACAATGGGTATCTTTTCAGCCCAGCAAACATTACAGTATGTAACAAAACTTTAAAAAAATCATAGCTTAATTTCGAAAACTCTTAATTATGCATTATTATTAATAACGAACCACAACATCCAATGTTGTTTAGATTTGAAGACAAAATTTAGTGAAATTGGAATGTGTGAATTTCAGAAATATTTGCTACCTAGGTTTAACTATATTCTAAAATTGGCATATGAAATTATTTCCGTATTTGAAAGTAGTAGTTGGTGCTAGCAATTCTTTCCCCTTTTGAAAGGGAATAAATCTCCTGTAAAATTCAAAATTACTGAAATTAACTTTGCTTGAGAAGAAATGTATTTTAATGCTATAAACCTACGTCCATTACGCTTTACTTTTTAGAAGATGACGGATACAAGAAACTGATAGTTAATCGATTTTCTACTGCAGTACAATACTTAAGAAGTGACGTAGATATATGTGAGGTAGGCAGAGTGCACTAGATTTCCTGCCTGTCGATTTTACGTATGCGAGCAAGAAATGTATGGACATCCCTTCAAGATAGTAAGCATATAAATAATACGCATGAGAATTAATATTTGTTTTATGATTTGCCTCAGATTGAGCTAGTATTTGGTGTGCTACCCTCAATAAAATAGAGGGATCTTATAATGAAAGTTCGTCTATTCTAATGGTTTTAGAGCCATTTCTATGGCGGCAAAGGAGACGAAAACCGAACAAAAAGTAAAAAAAGAAAGGAAGAAAATAATAATTAAAAAAATATAAAGAAAACCGTAAACTTTGGCCAATAAATTGTTCTGGGCCAGTATTTCGTGTCATCTCTCCAATTTTTTTAAATTATCGGTGCAAAATAATGGCTCGTTTGAGATTTTTTATTCAATCAAAAACGGTCATGAAATTCAAAAATTTACGAGATGTATTAGAAGTGGTACGCTGAATAAACACCGAAAAAAGAACGCAAGGTAATGTGCACACAACGGTATTTTAAACGAAAAATATCTCTTCGTTCAAAATTGAATGTAGGCAGCATTTTTAGTTTAGCTAAATTCCTTCAACTTTCCTTAAAAAAAGAAAACACCTCATTCAATAGCGCAACTCCACTTATTGACGAAAATTTAACATTTTTCAATTTCCCTTTCTTTTTCACTTCTATTCTCGTAAGATTTCAGAGACTTGATTAAACGCAATAAATACCGAGTTATTCATTTTAAAAGCTTATGTTTTCGTTATTAAATCTATTAGATTGAAATAAAAGACCGCTTAGTGGGTTGAACCACCGCTCATCGCACGATTTAGGCGGTTTGAAAGTTAGATTATTTTCTGCTGCTTACCACTGTTATCATAGACTATATCAATTCAATTAGTTTCAAAAGCAATTGGGCCCATTTGAAGACGCTGCAAATTTTTTAAAAAATCAGCAGTTCGAGTATTCTCAGATAGCACGTAAGTTTGCAGCAAGTTTGATTTTGACTTGTCATGGCAAAATTTGACGCGTCAAACTTGAATCGAACTTGTAGCAAGTTCGATGTGACAAGTAGCGCCACCTCTTTGCAAATCAAACTTGCAGCAAGTATGCAAAACAAGCTTCCTGCAAAGATAGCACAATAAAGAGATAATTATCTTTGTCTCTGTTTTAAAAAACATCCGATTTTTAATAGCATCTCCTAGACCGTAATTCTTTTTTATTAATTCAATAAATCAATGATAATTTGTGAAAAAAATAACTTTTTTATAAAAAAATTTTTTGAAGCATTTTCCATTCACTCTCACTTTAAAGAAAACTATATCGCCTTTTTCTTTTTTTATTTTTTTTTTGAAATTTTAACGTTTATAAACAAAATTAAATCTAAAAAACAGTCGGTGTTTGTTGAAAAATAATAACTAGACATTTTGTCCCATTTTAAAGTAATTACTTTTGAACTCTAATTTCATAATTTATTCTACTAGCAAAACGTAGTTATTAGCGAAAATCGCTCTCTCTTTGACATCAAATCGTATTCTCAACTCAAAAAATTAATGAAAACCAGAAAATAGTTTAAAATAAATCGTATACGAATCGCATCGAACGATGTTTAAGTGAAATCTATCCTCTCCTCTCAGAGTTCAGCTGGCTCAACGGTTAGCGTCCCCGCTTCGGAACCGGGAGGTCGCGAGTTCTATCCTGGGTTGTGTTCGTGTTCTGTTTTTGCGATAATTTGCAATGAGTTTGACACGGCAAACTTGCTGCAAGTTCGTTTCATGGTGACTTCGGAGCTTTCGTTAACTTGCTGCAAGCTTGCACACTTGTCATGACAAATTTGTGGCAAACTTGCACTCTTGTCATGACAAATTTGTGGCAAGCTTGCTGAAAACTAAAATTGCTATCTGGGTTAACATTACTTCGTCATCGTAGGATGGACGTGTAGCAATATTTACATCAAATGTTGCTGCCTACGGAGTTAAAAACTTAAAATATCCTGATTCTTTTCAAAACCTTTTTCCGGTTATCTTAAGGTATCATGGTACTGAAAATTATTTATACTTTATTACACATTTTGTATGCATATGAAGTGCAATCATTTATCTATTCCCTATAGCTTCATACTAACTGCAAAATTGGAAGATATTAACAAATTTAAAAATCATCAAAGTAAGGAACATTCTATGCATGTTATGAGAAGAATAAAAGTACAGGATTGACTTTATCAGTGAATTAATATTCGTATTGAACTGAGAAAAAAATAAGCGGACGTGTCAAAGACACTAGTTGCATCATAAGAAGACATTGAATCTCATAAAATTCCTGAAAGTAAAAAAATGGTTTACGTAAGGAGAAGTATTGAAATAGAAAACTGATAGAATCAGCAAGTATATGTTGCATACTTTGGTAGATAAAAGTATCTACAGTTGCTTACTGCTCCTTGAAGAAAACTTTTGCAGGTGTCTAAGACAATTGCTACAACAAAAGAAGATATTAAAGATCATAGAATGCCAGAAAGAAAAATATCAATGCATTTAAGGAGGACAATGGAAATGGAAAATTGATTGTTTCATTCAATCGATTTTTTCATACTTTGAAAAAGTTAGTGTATTTAGAAGTGCCAACGACTCCAGGCACAACAAATATTCATGCGCACCTGGGAAGCTAGTTTTACCTGGCTGCATTATTTTCGATTTTTTAAAACCATATGAAAGCTGTAATTCTTTGTTTGACCCCTTGTAAGAATGAAACTCGGTATTCCACTTTACATACCGTCAACTTCTTGATTAAAACTGCGTGCTCCGAGAGTCCTTCAAATTTCTCAGATAAATTGAGGAACAAAGATTATTAAAGCATTGTTCTTTAGGGAAGGAAATTGTACTAATTTAATCGAAAAGTTTTCATTATTTCTTGTTTGACGGGGTTATAAATTTAGCTTCAGACACCTACTTGAGCATTCATTTACTCTTAAATTCTTGTAACAAAATCGCATGTATAATTGTTTATCACATGAGTTCGATTGAGATTGCCTTGCTGGAAGAACTTAGAAAGATGTTAAAATACGCATCTAGTTTGGAAGCAACGTTGCTTTTTGCAACAAAAATATCTGTTTTTAACCGAGCTTTTACTTGGAAATAATCCATCCCTTAATTTTCCTGAGAAATAGTTATACTCAATAGTTGAACATATTTTGTACCCATTACAACGCAATTACAAATCTTTCAAAGAAAAAAATATTATAACTTGATTCATTCATCGCTTTCCTCATTTTCTGAAAAGTCACAGAATATTCAAGTTTCCTCATTCAGTTTCGATGTTTGAAGTAGTTGCGCCCTCTATGAGCTTCAATAAAAAGCATTTCGCAGTTTCTATTATCGCTGTGCTCTGCTAGTTGGTCATCTTTTCTTCACTCAAAAGCAGAGCATTAGTGCGGGAGGGAAGGAAAGGGGACAAGATAAACTTTACTGAACTTGATTGATTAAAAGCTTATTACGACAATATTAACTTTTTAATTATGTCTGAAAAGGTGTTCTTAAAAAAATAGTACCTCTGAATGTATTTTTTAATAGTTTTCATTTAAATACAATTTATCGACTTTTATATTCTAATTTTTTAAAACTGTTTTTAATTGAACATTCATTTTCTACTGACATTCCATATGATTTTGATATGATTAACTATAAACAATGGATAAAAATAAAATATTTTCAAAACTCTTTAAAAATGACCTAAATAGATTTCTTATTTAAACGATGATGCAAACAAGCAAACAGAAAAAAAATGTGTGGACAACTTTATGATGCAAAAAGACAGAGAAAACAAAAAGCGTTTATATTCACGTCCAAAGCAAAATCATCATTGGTATTGACAAAAAGAATAATGCTTCTTTCCATGGTGTGCACAAATTTTCTCGCAAATCAGCTATATTAAAATGAGTCTGGGAATTAATTTTTACTTTATCATATACGAATCACACAAAGAGGAAATACTGTATTCATCAAACAAAGTCCATATCGAGATTTTGATAAATATACGATTTTAAAACCTTCCAATCGAGATTTTGATAAATATACGTTTTTAAATCCTTCCGGAGTCCAAAAAAATTATTATACTCTTATAATTTACTTGACTTTGTTCTTGTTTGTAAATTTCATTTATTCATTAATTACTTAAACTTCTAAATATGATTCCGAAAAATTTGCTCCAAGATGCATATAACGAATCTTCCAAATGAAGTAAGTATTATATGTGTGAGAAACTCCATCCGCAGTATCCACCAGACGTACATTCTTCATGTTATCACTCGTTTCGATCTATGCAGAGTCGTCTTCCTAAAGAGAGGGCCAAATATTATTTCATTTCTCATTCGGAGATCAATACCCATAAGGGCTTAGAGCTTAACGAGAGTGAAACAAGATGAGTTATACAAAGAAAGCTGAAGAATATGAGTTATGTTAGATACATTATTAAAACTTTAAAACACTTTAGTAATACTAAAGTGACAAGATTTTCTGGACTGTCCAAGACACTTTCTAGGGAGATGGGGAAAAATATTTTATGAAATAAAAAAAATTAAAACATATTAAAAGCACTGAAGTGATTTAAAATTTTTAGAAAAATGCAGAATGATTTAAAGAGGTATAAATAAAATATTTTGCAAATACCCTTAATATTTTTCCTTCTGGCTGATTCGTGTACAATAGCAATATAAAGTACACCCTATCCCAAGCGTTATATAAGTGGTAAAGGAGAATTCTTTACATTCTAATCTTTTTAAAAAATTAACTGTAGTTTATCTTTGTGTAATCCGAACTTTTTGCTAATAAGCTTAAAAT
>BGPR01022084.1:0-12568 GCA_013235015.1 Araneus ventricosus | reverse complement strand
AAAAAATTGAGATAGGTGGTGTTGCTCGTTAAGCGACCAAATAAATTTAATGCACAGTGGGTTGCCAATATAATGTGAGAAATATGATGTGATATGTGGAAACTTTAAAAGTTGCATTTTTTTCCGAATATCTCCCTAATATCTACATGGAGTTTCTTAAAATTTCGGACATGTAAAGAGTAGGCTTGAACTTTCATTTTACAGTGAAGATTAGATCACGAGAGTATTTAGGGGTCCGACCAGAAAGTTATGAAGACAAACAAATTTCGATTCATCGCGTTTCAAAGAAAGCTGAATAGGAGATGAAACTTTCATAAATGATTATGTTTGAAGTGCATAATATTTACATGCATTTTCGTAAACATGGCAGATATATTAGGAAAAATGTAAAGGTTTCTTAAAAAATCCGAATTTTACGCATTTTTTTTGCTTATAACTTTCAGAGTTTTATACCAAATTATATGAAACTTACAGAATACGTTCCCTAACATATTGTCACGGAGTGGTGCGTCTTGCACTACAATACTAGAAGACATTAAAAATAGTCCAAACTTGTATAAAGATGTGATCTCATTTTATTTATACCATTTAAGTTATATTCAATGTAGCTATTCTGTAGTACACTTTATTGACGCTTATAAGCATTTTCACCCTTTTCACTGTAGATGTGCTTCTTGAAATCCAAGATTAAGATGTTAATTTCTCCTTTGAAATATGCGTTTAGTATTAGAATTAAAGCCTAAATTTAATTTTCGGCAATATTAGGGTTAAAGAAATGTGTCATTCCCTGGTCAAAAAAAAAAAATTGTCATTCTGTCTAATTTCTAAGAAAACCGAAATGAGATTATTGACAAAATGAGTTATAAACGATTGAAATTACAGGACACTCCTCAAATGCCCTGAAGTGTCCTGACCATCATAAAATCCGCTCATCCACGGAAATCGAAGCCAGTTCACTTCGCAGTTTCCGGATTTGATTAAAACTGTCCTCAAGAGTGTTACTGCTTATTGGTCCCCTTAACAGCCCTGTTTGTAGGACTTATTAGTAGACGACGAGGCTAGTGGCTATAAATATTTGCCTGACATCCCAGTCTGCCGGAGCTGCTAATAAAGAAGCTGAAGGAGGGACGCCTTCGATGACAGTGATTGGAAATACCTTTCTACGGAGGAGTGACCGGCGAGCTAAGAGATGCTTGAGATCATTTGAAGTTCTCTCCTCACCCTGAACACGAGTTCTTAGGACTCAAATTCATGTTGAAAAGTGAAAAATTGACAAAAATTGGGGTTTTATCTTCTAATGTTTTCTAATAAACACTTAGGCAACTGTGTTTTGACTTTTTTTAAGCTTATTCATTCCCGCCGTAAAAGCATTTTTTATTTATAAATTGAATTGCTATATAGATATTTTATGTGTATTTTTAGCATTTTCTAATAATGAAGTTCTATTACGAAACTTCATTTTTTAAAATGTTCATGTGCATCATGTTTTCATTACAACTCTGAAACTTTTCTCCTATATTTCATAAAAGTGTATTGTTAGAATTTACATAAATAAATGTCCAAACGTAATCGGATTATCTAAAGATCTACTTTCTAAGAATTTTATCTTTCTTCACACATATAAGTGTTGCAGCATTTAAAAGACTTGTATTTTGTTCAAGATAAAAGTGATCAGAATTGTGAGAAGCCCTTTGCGCGACATTGTCTAAATATTTGTATTAAGTGACTGAGTTATGATTGCAACAATAATTTTTACTTCAATAATTAGAAACATTTTCTCATTCTATAAAAATGCAATCATCTTCTCATTATACTTCCACAAGCATACACTGTATTCCTGTTATTTTATACTTATAATAAGGAGAAATCATGATTTATTTGTAATTTCCAAGGCCAGGCTATTTGTAGCGAATTTTACAGGAGTAAAAGTAAGACACGTAAAGGCTCATAAGTCCTTTACATATTTCAGAACTTTATATTTGTATATGAATTTATAATCACT
Organism: Araneus ventricosus; assembly: GCA_013235015.1. NCBI lineage: Eukaryota > Metazoa > Arthropoda > Arachnida > Araneae > Araneidae > Araneus > Araneus ventricosus. The sequence goes on along the minus strand of BGPR01022084.1, from coordinate 10,566 downwards.
GGATGTTTACCATATATTTGATTCTCTTACAGAATAGATATTTCTTGCCAGAAAATGCATCCAAATAATAATAGGATCTTTTAAAGAGAGGAAAGAAAATATCGCATCTCTGTAAGAAATCGTAATCTTAATCTTATAAGGATTTTTGTTTTCTCTTTAAAAGCGTATTTGGGTTAGGCAGAAGAAAATGTTCTTTCTTGGAGAGATTTTAGAAATAAGAGGTTATCATTTTCTGTTGAGGCAGATTCAGTTAGTTGTCTCCGGAGGTGGAAAGTGTGTGCTTACTTCTCCATATTGCCTGGAATTTATAAATGAATGGAACCTCGAATTGTAAAAGATTTGCAGAAGTGATGATTTATATTTATTTTCCATGTTTCCATATTTTGTTAATGAAGATTATTGATTTTGTCTAAAATGAAAACATGCAGATTTCTGTAGTTTTCTTAAATACGTCTTGAAGATTTATGTATAAATGCAATTTTTAAGGGAATTTTGAAATATATACATGTATTTTGGTAAAAAAAGTAGGGTTTTTCTCCATAAACAATAACTTTGTTGGAAAGAAAGAATGATGGAATTTATAAATATTTAAAAATATCGTATTTTCGTAATCGGAATAAAGAGGCTCTGAAATCACGAGAGCAAAAATAGGTTTGATAAACTGCGATTAAATACCATATAAAATCACATACAGGCCGTTGTGATCGGACTTCCTCGTTTTCAACTACAGTCAAATGAATAGGTCACTTCACGAGAAGGTGTCATGTTTTGAACACCCTGCAAATGTCGGGAAGTGCGAGGCATTTAAGATATATAATGATCACCGGCATGGAGGCTTACAAATGGAATTTAGTTTTCAACTTCCAAACGTAGGGCGATGTGACTCTTTTGTGAAGACCACTGTTAATTCTATTTAATCTTCTAAAATAAAGTGTTCTATCATCATTTGTATGGCAGGATTCGGTGTGGTTTGCACTTATCTTTGTTTATTATTTTAGAATTTTTGAGACTTTCATTATAACAACTGCATTTAATTACGAGTAGCCTAAGACGATCAAACAGTATGTTTTAAAATGCTGGTAAATTTCCTGTCACTTTGAAGTCCAAGCACCACGAAATAAACTACCTTAACTGAAAAATTAGCTCGTCAATAAAACATCAGGAGCAAAGCTTCCGTATTTGAAAAGAAATGTTTCTACTCACTTTCGAGTGAAAAAAAAGTTCATATCTCAGTTCATTTAATAACTACCACTATTTCAAATAAATTCCATTTCATATATATAAATATAAGGGTATTCTGGTCCTGCTGGTCCTTTGAGATTAATCGCAAAGCACCCACGGCTATTCGTCATAAATAAATTCTTTCCATTCTAGCCCCAGCAGGTCTATCAATCTCGCCTCAAATGTAAACAAATTCCCTTCCTTGTTTTAAGCCTCTCATTGTTGACATGCCCCGATAGTTCAGTTGGTTTGATGTGCTTTACCTCGGTTCTCGCGTCTTGTTTTGCTTCTCCAGAATCATCGCCCAGGAACTTTATAAAAATCCTTTTGTTAAATTTTAACTCATAAAGACTTAGATCTCTCAAGTTATTTTTCTTTCAGCCAAATAAAATTTATTTTATTTTTAATTATTTAAAATCTTTTTCTTTAATAAAGTTCATATTATGTGTATAGCGCTGTTTTCTAACATTTTTTCACATCAAGGTTTAAAAAAATATTCTGCAAATTTGACTATTATTTTAAGTGCATGAGTTTAGGAAACTGGCTTTTCTTCTTATACATTGTTACTTGACGCTGAAAGTTAGATAAAACCTTAGTAAGATAAATTTGGTAGAAACCATAGATTATATTTACAACATTCGTGACAAACTTAGTGCCATGAATAATATTTTTAACGATGCTAAAATATCTAGCTAACATCTAACTTCTATTTTCCTGAAATTTACTTCTGGGACAAAATAAAGTGTAATATAGTAATTAATGAATTGTATTAATGGACCCTTGTTTAATGAGTTTATTTCACCACTTAATTTCATGACACGTCCGATTTTGAACATTTTTGTTATTTCCTGCCATGTTAGAACAAAGCGACGCATGAGGTACTTGTTGTTTCTGACATTGATATTATTATGTATATCACGGCGTAATATTATAATTGGTGCGTTTTCAGAAAGTCTGCTTTCACTCATCTTCATTATGTTTTATTTAAATTGAGACTCGCGATTTGCCGTTGATTACTAAAATTTTCCCGAAACTATGGATCCAATACTTAATAATGATCTAAAAACTTCAGTTTTGCTTCCATTAATTGTTTTTGAACTGAAAATCGCGTGGATGTAAAGATGAAAACTTTGTCGTGACTTTAACGCGAAGTTTAAATTAGTTGTGTTTCTGTAAATGAACCTTCCAAATTCGCATTGCAAATCAAAGTACCATTCTATCTCCCGATAAACCATGAAACGTTAATCATTGAAAAGTTAATAAACGCTGCATTCGAATTAATTTAAAAACTTTTCAAAAGCAATTATGTTTTGGAATATGACTTCAGAATATGGCGTAAGGCAAAGTGAAGTCGACCTCACATGGTAGCTACGTTCAAATATTTTTATTCTGTACTTTTTTATATTATGAAAATGAATTTAGATATTTTAAGGGGAAAAGTTAAAAAATATCTTGTCTTAGAAAAAGACTGGAAGTGAAACAGAACCGTTTCGAAAGAAAGAAAAAAAATAGTAATCAGATGAAGTATCTTCTATACATCTTCGTTGGAGACAAAGCGCACTGTCGTTAATTGCAATTCTCAGTAAAAAAAATAATAATTCAGAACTGAAAGTCCTTACCGTAAAATATTTTAGTCGTTATTAAAACTGTATTTAGTTAATTACTTCTGTAGATATATTTACAAAGTTCAACGTCTATAAAGTAATATATCCTATATCGAAAATAAACAACTTTACGTTATTTTATTTACGATTTTCAAGCAGAATTTTGAAACCTTCTCTGCATTTCAGGCACTCCAATGAAATCGCGAGTTATGTTCAAACAGAGCTCCAATATTTACGCCTTTAGTTCTTAGAAGATTTATAACTTATTTGAATAACTTATCTTCTAAGCTGGCCATTCATCTCAAATCCAAAATAGAAATTTTGGAACACGAGGAGGAAAAAAACAATCATCAAGGTCGAAAACCGCTGAAAATTAGGAGAACGGCTAGTAGGAGTAGGATTTTCAAACAATCTGAAAATGAAGCCGTTCGTGCCCGAATTTATTTGACAGACCCTTTGCCGGGGTGGCGGCAAGATCAAACGTTTGAATAGATCGACACCTTGCTACGAGGGTAGTAAATCTGAAATGCGAGGAGTGGGAGGAGGAAAAGGGGATCGAATATAAGCTGTAGAGGGGGAAAGAATATCACTCTCCGCTACAGCCAGCGTACTTTGGTACTGCAGATGAATGGACGGGCCTAAATTTTCGACTTGAATGGGTGGGGAAAAATCACTCTTTGGCCAAATGGAAGAAATGGAATACAGATGAATTGCCGGCTTTAGAAGGAAGTGGGCATTGAACTAACATAACTGTTGAAAAGAAACTTTCATTCGAAATCAGTAGCACTAAAGATCCCCTACAAACAACCAAAATAAATATTTTGAGGCACCAGATACTAAAAATGAAAAAGTTATTCATTAATTTTGTATTAAAATGTAAAACACGTGTTTTTTGTTTTGCCAGAATTGATACCTATTAAATTAATAAATATGGTATATTATTACTATTATTATTATAACTTTTATTGGTTTTCATTTCAACTATTTCACAATAAAGTATCAGAATTAAAATAAAGCAAGTCTACCACACACCGGAATTCCATGTGATAACACAATAATTTCTTCATATTATTTGAAAATGCCATAAAAATTTTATGGAACATTTTTCGACATTATGAAAGCAAAAAGAACAATTAGAAGTCTGTTGTTACTCAAATGCATCCAGTGGCGGTTTTCCGCACAGGTGCTAAAGGCGCTCTACTCGACCTAGAGACACATCGGGGCCTCAAAGTGCATCTGACGTACATTACAGTGCTCAGAAGAAGGTGACATTAAGATAATGGATAGTGGAAGGCGCCTCAAAACGATTTTGCGCCTATGGCCTCATATTATTAACCCTCTGAGAGGTTAGCTTTTCTGATCTACTTGCTTTAAAATCTTAAAAATTCGCTTTGCAAGTGAATAATTGGATCTTTCTTGTGTTTAATCAAGTCTCTGAAATTTTAGGAATATTTTATGCATAATAGTTTAAAAAATTATACATATAAACATGCTTTTAAACTAAATATGAGAAACGGAAAAATACGTGTAAAACGCTTAGAGGGTTAAAATCCGTCACTGATTGCATCTAACAACATCTGAGATATAATTTCTCAGAAATGAATCTCATCGAATTACTTCATTTTAAACCCTTTAAGCAGCAAAATAGAACGTGATACTCAGATCATTTTAATCGTAAAAATAATGAAAGTGCGAAATGAAATTGAAATCAATACACCTAGAAAATAAAACAATGGTAATCATATTTAAAAAAAGAATTTATCAGGCAAACGTCAAGTTTAAAATATCTATTTCCGTTATCAGAATATTTCTCACGACAGTTTCAAAACTCAGTTTTAAAAATGAAATGTTTTGAAAAATTTTACTTCAAGATTTAATATACAAGGAGTTAAATAGTTAGTGGTTGTAGAAAAGTAGCGAGAGTAATTTAAAAGCGAAATGTCGTTTTACTTCATATGTCTTTTATTCGTGTTCTTATATTCCCTGGAAGGTATAATAGTTTTAGTTAATGACGAAATATTCTGTTTAAATTTTCTCCAGTCCATGCATCTACGAATCTAAAATTTTTGATTAATTATTTTTTCCATCAATAGAAATTCTGTTCGACGGTGAAACATTTCAAAGAAATTTCATATTGTACCGCAATTAATTCTTCTTTAAATGCGCACCATAAGTAAAAGTAAAATATCCATCGAATTTTCATTTTTTTCACACATCGTTTATTGTTTTAACGCGTTTGTATATTGTTTGTACTGTGTAATTTGAATTTGAAAAAAAAAACATTGTAATTTACGTTAGCTATCCGAATTTCAATTTTCGTCTTCCATCCTAAGCTAGCAATAATATGATTTATTCAATAACCGCTTTGCTGAATTGTCGTAAACAAAAGAAGCATGTATCTATAAAATATCAAATTATTTTCCATTAGTTATTAGTTCCGTCCATCAAAAAATGTGTTTCCGGTTGCAACTCATGCACAAACATAAATTTATCCAATCAACTAGTTTTTCCATTAATTAATATTCAGCGCTACGCGTTAAAATAAATAACTGAACCATAAAAATTACGTCTACATAACTAAACCATTTCTACTTAAACAAAATAAAAAATGATTTGAGAGGTTTTTTCTGTTCTCCTGAGAGACATTTAAATACACATAAGTCTGCAGAAGCTCAATATTTATGGGATATTTATCATCGAAGAGAGTAATAAATTAACTTATCCGAAATATTACAGCATTAAAAAGATTTAGGTAGAGGAAAAAAACTTTTTTTAAAGTGACGTAATAAAAGAGCACATTTGAGGTTTCATATTTATTAATTACGTTTTTATGACGAACGAAATATAATACAGCATGGCCATAGAGAAGCGTAAGGTATTTAGAGCAAAAAAAGTGTTCTGCTTAAGGCAATGGGATTTCGATTCATCCAAAATAATAATATTAATTCCATTTTCTGCCACAAACTTCATTATTTCACTCTACCCGCAGTTTGCCGAGTAACTGAATGAATTACAAAAAGCATCATTTCTACTAAAGATTTTTATTTTGGATTCGCAGATACGTGCGTTTCAGTGAATTTACACTTCTTGCACTCAGAACTGGGAAGAGTAATTGCCTGCAATCTGCAGTATTGATGCATGATGGAATACATCCTCACAATTGGACTGCATAGAAAATTCTAATCCAACTTTTTAAAAAGGAACTGGTAATGAACTATACATTTCTTTGCAGGTGGCCACCGTGATCCGTGGTTCTTTATGCCTGTGACTTTTGGTTGTAAGGTCATCTAAAAAGTTTGGTGTGAAATGATAATCTGGACACCTTGAATAATTCCATAATGCTGTAAGTGCGGAAAATGAACGTTGAGCCCATGCTTTTATGCGGTAGAGCATGCGTTCCAAAGAAGACGTTTTTTGGATCACTTGAGAGACTAACTCACTCAACTACATTATCAGGAATAACAAAATGAAATTTGTCGGTAAAATTGTGATGTATGTGTGTGTGTAATTCTTACGATGGCAAGTTGCGTATAAAGTGACGTATTGCAGTTGGTAACGTTTTTTTTCCACAAAATTAGAACTTTCCGATTCTTGGTTGGCCATAATTTTTGCAGTCAAGCTCCAGATACATCATATTATTTTATAGCCAACAATTACTTTTTAAGATAAATTAATGGGCATAAAATCATTCATTTGATCATATATCACGCATATCACTCGATATAGAAAAAACAAAACCATTACTTCTTCTGCCTGTAAATTTTAGATAAAGGACGCTTTCCTGATATTAACAGAACTCACTCGTATTCTTAATGTTTATATTGCGTCTGTTGGAATAAAAGATTTGACTACATTAGCCACAATACGTGTTCAAGACTAATTTACCATTTGCTATAGGTTCGTGCCTTTTGAAAAGGAAAATAAAACCATTAAAAGAATTTTAAAATTGACTCTTTGTCTTTAAATTTTTTTCCAAGCATTGAACATGTAAAAAATTATTCTATTCCCAATTGTATGATAAAGAAGTATTTGCTGGAGTAAGAATAGTTTTAAATGTTAAGGCTAAATAAAATATATAATTGTGAATTTTTAACAATAAATTACAGTTGCATATTTTTTTCGCAAACATTTATAAATTCATTTAACTATTTGATTAATTCATCTTACGAAATTTACAACTCATGAAGAAAGTGAATATCACCAAAATCTTCTTTAAAAAATTCTGAACTATTATTAAAATTATGAATTCTTTCTCTGAAAGCAACCATTTCGTGTTGAAACCTATACAGTGCTGTAAATTACATTTTCATTAATCAGTTTCTGCTATTTTTAGAATTCATTAAGATTATTTTGCTAAATAATTAATAAAATAAATTTAATTTACATTTTTACAAAATAATTATAGTGAAGTTTTCCAACAAATATTAGTTAAAGAATTATAGGTTTTTAATAAATGGATCTTCATTCAAAATTTAATTTCGAAATTAATTGCTTACATTTTTTTCTGTATTCCTGTTAGAAGATTAACGTTTCTTGCACTGTTAGAAGATTAATGTTTCTTGCACTGTTAGGAGGTTATTATATCTAGACAAATGTGTTTCCTGTATTCCCAACCTCCCGAAAATACATACAAAACTTTAGACAGACGAGAAATACTAATAAACTGTAGCTGTCTGAATTAAAATTAAATGCAGTCATTATGACAGCCGAAATCAACTTTGAATTTTAAGCATTGTATATTTAATACATTTTAATATTCTGATTGTGAATAAGTTTGCACCCGTTTATGTTTATCTTTCTAAAAGGGTTTTTATGTTTGTTTAGAGTAAGTTCATTAAAGAAAAAACTATCTAGATGCAGATTTTATCCATTGATATCCTGATTTTTCTTCGAGAAATCCCGTTTACGAAACTACACAAAACTTTATTTACGAGGGCTGAACTTCATATTTGTGTTCTGTTCCTCAAACTCCAAAAGGCAGCGCTGATAAGAAACATCGTGAAAAGTTTATAGGAAACCAGAAAAGAAGCTTGTCCTCGAAATGTTCAATTTTTCCATAAATCAGACTTCCAAATGTCATCTGGTGAAAAGAAAGAGTAAAATGCCATTTAAGAAATTTTCTTAATAACAGTCTTATCTTAAAGGTTTGTTATTTTTTTTACTTTCTGCAATCTTGCAATTCATTCTTAGGTAACAAATATTGCACTTTTGTGGATTAATATTGTAATGTGTTACAATAAGTAAATTGAATAAATGATGTTGATATATTTTTAGACCTTAATAACCCATCGACCTATTGCAATTTATTGACAAGATGATGCATAGAGCATGTTAAAGGCAAGGAAGTTAAAATTGCATATTGAAATAATTTCGCATACTTTTTGTCAACATCACAGGGAATTAGTACCATCGGAAGTTATAGATCAATTTTAAAAATAAATTTTATTAGTCTTTAGAAAATGAGAATTAATAGCTAGTACTATAATAATACGATATAAAAAATTTTTAAAGATTACAGAACTACTGTCGAATTTCGTCACATTTTACGTTTTTCAATGTCCTTGCGTTAATGGAAGATATCCAATCATTTTCCGTACTTTATTTCTCATCAATTCGCTATATTCTGCGGCAATGGCTTTAAAAAACTTATTCGGCACATCATGATGTGAATGTACGTATTTATGAAAGTTTTACCACTATTTTAATAAAATATTTTTGTATTTCAATGTTTTTGTTTAATGCTCTAAGCACCGGAGTTGCCTATTTCTTCTTTTATATTATATAAAGCTTGGAATTTTGTGTCCGGGTTGGTAAAGAAAACTTAGAGGGAACCTTCTGAGGACGACTTTCATGTGGGTCCGCTGGCTTCTCGTAACGGTACGGGTGAAGCCGTCCACAAAGGTCTAAAGGTGATATCTTTTGAAGGTTCCAGAGAGAATCGAAGATACGTTTTCTTCGGCTTTTGAGGTTTCAGTGCTATCTATCAACTCAATGAATGTAGGGCAATGACATCCATTTCGATGCGGGTATTCAGAAGGATTCTCCGTCTTTCCTGAGCATCTGGAGAGAACGACTGACCGTCCATCTATTAACTCTACACATATCATTCAAAGAAAAATTGTTTCAGGCGCATGAACGGGTAGGGAGATAAAATTCAATTAGAATAAAACATTTAAAATAATATACAACTGGGGAAACAATGTTAAATTTAGAGAAAAAATTCTAATTGATATCACAGATGAGTTAATTTTTTGTAAAATTTTTAGTCCACGTAAAAATAACTTGTCTGAAATTAATCAAAAAAAAACCCCAAAAATATTTGATTTTTAATTAAAATTCTAATTACAATTTCAAAAAAAGTGCCCAGAAGTACATATCCTCCACACCATATTTCATAGCTCTAGGTCCATCTGTTTGCCCTGTATAGTGCACATACACAAACAGACACACATACACATTCTCCTTTTTGTTAATAGATGTAAAAATCAGCTGCAGCTTTTTATTAAATAGATTTTTCAGACATCATGATTTGCTGCATTGTTTCAACATTAAATTAAAATACAAATAATTATATTTATAATAAATATTGTTTCTTCATCTCAGTGACGGCGATATTTGTTTACTGTTTGTTGAAAAATTGAAAATAATGGTGCGTCGACATCTTTCCAAAAGATTCTTCATTTTATCTCGATGAATTATGAAAATGTGATAGATAAAATACACGGACCTTAAATGTTCTAAAAGTGGATAATTGTTAAAGTCCGATTCATTATATTTTGTCTCCAGAGGAAAAGGAACCGAAGATTGGTTAGGGGTAGTTAACTGGGTTAGTTAAACCATAATAGACAAAGAGTGGTGAAGTTCAACATGTCCAAACTCCTGAAAAGAAGATGTAAAAGTTAAATTGTAACTACTGCGGAATCTTCGGACACAAAGCCAGTATATGCAGGAAGAAGCAAGAAAATAAAAATAATCTGATGCTGAATAATAATAAACCATTCAAGAACAACAATGGAATGCTAGAGGAAACCAACGAAATAAAACAAAAGGTAACCTTTAACACTGTATTAAGCTGTGTGGACTCGCAAATAGATATTTTCTGCCTTGATAGCGGTGGAACAAGCCATATGTGTTTCAACGAACATTTGCTTACAGAAATATATCCTATCGACGATACATACGTAAAATCAGCCTTAGACAAAACGGTAAAAGCTATCGCCAAAGGAACTGTGACATTCGATGTTCTTGTAGGAAATGAAACAAAAGGAATTACTCTTCAAAATATGTTATATATCCCTGATATAAAGAATTATCTGATTTCAATTTCTAAGGTTACTGCTAACAACTTTACAGTGAAATTCCAATGAAGCCATGCTAGTATGATTAATTCTGAACACGAAACTGTGCTCATCGCTAAACGCGAAAAAGATCTTTATTACTTCACTGTAATAGTGAAATCCGTGTCAATTATGAAAGAAATTGAACAATGGGACCAAAAATTACCTCACCTGAATGAAAGAGATCTGAAGAAATTGCAAGCGCATAACATGATGTATGGAATAAATTTTAAACCAAATTACACTTTGACGGACTGTAAAGTTTGTATCCAAGGTAAACAAACTGCTATTCCATTTTCAAAAGAGCCGAAAAACCACAATTATTAAGTGTAATACATTCGTATTTAATCCTTTTTGTACTGTTGGAAAAGCTTGTAAAGTATTTTATAGTCCTTGGCTAAACA
>BGPR01022083.1:0-25747 GCA_013235015.1 Araneus ventricosus | reverse complement strand
TGTTTTATAAGAAACTTTGCAGTCACTGCAGAACTTTTCTGCTTCAGGTTCATCAGTTTGAGTTTTGGGAGAAGACTTTTTACTGGAAGAATCAACCCCATTTTCGAGCAGGTTTATAATAGCACCATTCTTTGTCTTCATAGCAATATCCCTTACTGTCATTCCATATTTACATTTTATATCAAGATTGGCTCCTACTTTTAAGAGATATTCAACAGCAGAAAAATGTCCTTCACAAGTTGCGCACATTACAGGCGTCCATCCATATGCATCTTGCTGATTAACAGAAAGCCCACTTTCTACACACTGTTTAAGTCGTCTGATATCTCCTTGTTGTGCATACAGAAATATTGAATCAGACTTTATATTACTGTTTTGTGTAAGATCTGTTGGCTTCTTTCGCTTTTTAAGGCCTTCTCTTTCTTTTGAAATGCTTACAGCCCTTCTAGTAGGTTTTTGTTCCGATAGCGTAGAAACCACAGATTCGTAAAATTTCCTCACTTCTGAACCACTCAAACCAGTAACCAAGGATGACTTCAAATTAATGACATCATTCCGTCTTTCTTCTGAAGGTGTAACAAACGGAATGAGCTTCAATGGTAAAGTATTAATAGCAGACATTTTTGGGAAAATCGTTATCCTCTCAAAGATAGGAGGAAAGATAAAATGCACAAATCACCTTACATTACTCTCTTCTCGCAAAGATTCGTTCTTCACATAAAATGTCTAACAGTTTGATTTTATGTTTGACATATCATAAAATATCTAATTAGCGAAGGAATATTTCTCGTATCTTTTCGTAATTATGCATTATATATAAGAAAAATCTTTTAATATTTCTTATGTTGTCAAATAAAACGACTATGACATGTTGCCATTCAAATCATACGTATTTTATAATTCACAACAATCTTCAATATTTTCAAGTGAAATAGGATAAGAGGGCAAAGGAAAGGCGCGTGCACTTTTTCATCTTGAAGAATTCTTTTTAGAGAGTTTAAAATTAATATACCAAAATAAAAATGTCAATTATAATTAATAAAAATTAATAGAAGGTAAACAAACATTCAACGAAATGCAGTGAACTGAATTCAAACTTCCGGCTATCGGTGTGTTGTGTTATGTTAATGTTTTGTTTACTTACCGTTTTATGATATAAATCGTGGTAGGTTTTATATTTAAATCGTAATAAATTTTCATTGAAAGCATTTAATTTATTACCTTATGTTTCAACAACATATCCTTGGTTTGTTTCTCTATGGAGTTCGATTATTTTCAATTCTCTATTTCTTAATTTTCTTCTAATAAAGTTTTGATGGTAACAACAAAAGGGATTATATTACATATTTTGCCTTTTTTTCTATATAATTTAGAGTTAAATAATGTAGAAACGAGACGTATTATTGTGATATTTGCTGCATTCACACATATATATAGGTATTTTAACTTGCTTGTTTTTGCCAACTTATGCGGGTATCTGTGTAATCTTAAGACATGAACAAGGAAAGAACATAATTTCTTGGTACGTCAGGAATAATTTTTCAGCTTCTGAGAAAGATTACTGAATTATGCATGCCTCTTTGAAGTTTATTTCTTTCTATTAATATAAACATATTATTGTCAAAGTGCTGACGTACAATTACTCCAAAATTTGTTCTTTTGAAATAGGTATACACAGGCTTCCAAAAGTTAAGGTACAACTTGTTTTATATGTCTAACATGTAAACACCTGAAAATTGGTGCATTTGTACATTAAGCAGTTATTTATTGAATATTACCTAATTTTAGCATCAAGCATAATTTACAATTAAATTATTACATACTTTTTATATACAAAACGCCCACTGTTGGAGTAAAATAATGAATGAAAGAATATGCTAAAAAATAAATAAATGCGTTTTAATGAGGAATGTGTCCTCCCCAAGCTGTAATGCATTGGGCAGCATCAATTTTCTATACTTTCAAGTAAGTTGTCAGACACTCAAATGCGAAGCAACAGCCATTCATGGACCAATGCTTGTTCAAGCTCATTTAACAACCTCAGAGGGGTACATGAAACAGCCATCTGTATCTCGAGGTATTGACTCCACCGCGAATCCTGCAGATGTGCTAGTTAACGTTGATAAGGATGGGTGTCTGTAATCAATGTCTTTTTGAGGTAGTTCCAAAAATGCTCTATTGGATTAAGGTCTAGAGATTGAGCTGGCTAGTCCATTTGCTCCAAACCTTTATACTCAAGATATTCTTTGACAAGCCTAGCTCAGTGAGTTAAAGGTTATCTTCCATTAGGATGATGATTTGCTCACCAGCATGTGGTCTGACATATGGATTGAGGATCTTGTCTCACAGATACTCTTCCACCATGGAGCACATGAAGGTCAGTGTGACCACTCGGAGAGATTTCACCCAAACCATGATTCCACGTCCTCTATAACTCTGTCTTTCAACAATGTTAGACTGATGGTGCTTGGTGCCTTGTTCTCTCCATATCAGCACACAACCTGAGTTCCTCTCCAGAGTAAATCAGGACTCATCTGTGAAGAGTACAGAGAGCTATTGCTGTCTGCTCCAGGTGATGTGCTCTCTTGCCAAAATTTAATGGGCACTTCTTTGTTGTTGATTAAGATGGACAAATACAAGTGATCTTTTTGCATACAATCCTCAGGGATGAGATTCTTCTGCTTTTTTTGTTATTTTGGAGAAATTGTGCTTTTTTTTTTTTTAATTCCGTTCCCCCCCACCCGCCGAATTTTCAAAAATTTGCTTTTACTTCCGAAAATTCCGCTTTTTCACAAAGAAAAGAAACCTTTCTATCTTCCATTTTTGAAAGAAAATTCTGGTAATAGTTAAATATTCTTTTTCTTATATATACTTAATTCTAAATAATTATGTTATTAATTATTATAGTGCAATATTTTCATTATGTTGCATGTTCTGATGTTTTTTTAATTTAATAATAGTTAAATATTCTTTTTCTTATTTATACGTACTTAATTCTAAATAATTAAGTTATTAATTATTATAGTGCAATATTTTCATCATGTTGCATGTTCCGATGTTTTATTTCATAAAACATCCTTCACGTATAAATAATGGTACAAATTTTTTGCTTGCGTATGATTTCAGTCTTTTTGCCAATCTCATTCCTGAATCCTTCATAGTAGCCGATATTCTTGTCCCTGTTGCAGCTAAATGAACTGATGCATATTAGTCATCCTCCTTCTTTAGGCTGAAAGTGATCTTCTGCAGAGATTGTGACATATAGTCATCCTGGAGCATGTCTTTTCAGAACTGAATTTTCAGATTGAAACTGATCCCAGTCTTTGAACTGCACTTCCGAGACACATTAAGGTTTCTAGCAGCAGCATGTGTTAACCCCATTTCCATCCACTCGATTGCTCTCCATCTTAACGAATCAGATAATTGTCTTCTCTGAGACATTACCAACAGCAATATCTTCATAGATAAAACTGAAGACTTGCAAGCATTCATAAAAATTTTTCACAAATTACAAAAGCAAGACATTCAAAGTTTTCTCTGGCTTCTATAAAAATACAAATTTAAAAAAAATTGTCATGAATATACTTCTTTAATTTGATTTAATGAATGTTATCCAATATCCTCTATATAAACCATAATTCACCTTAACTTTTGGAGGCCAGTGGCCCATTTAAGAATGTCCATGAATTTCTTACTTCAAAACAAAAAAATTCCAAATTAACTTAGATAGCTTACGAGTTAAATTATATTGAGATGATTCAGTCTTTTCAGTGCAATAATTTTCAAATCCCAATATCGAAAACTAAACATTTTTAATTGTTGGGTTTTTTTAACTGGGATTTTGATATATATATCGGCTGATAAAATTATTGCAATACTTTTTTATGAAAGAAAAATATATTTTGAAAAATGAATCGTAACAAAATCTGCTATTGTATGTAAGAGTTCATAAAGTCACAGTTACAAAGTTTTTGGATAATTTTTAGTTAGTTTGACAGCAACCTTATGCTGTAAAACTTTGAATGCTTCAACTCTAACAGAAAAGTGACATTTCATAAATTCCTACCAACATGTATGCTTTGCAATAACTGTTTTCGATCTAAAAGCGAAGTAATATTTTTTTTAAACAATTGGATTTTGCTATTTATTTTGGTTATGCACTCAATATAGCTATTGATCTTTTTCTTTCACTTTGTTATGGAGTAGATGAGTCACTCTCTGAATGTTTGTTCTTCTATTCTTCCTTTTAATAGTAATCTTTATCTTCGAAAGATTTCTTGTTTCCATTAAATGCAGCTGCATTAACATCTTACATATTTATGATAAATCTTATCTGTTATCTTATATGACATTATAAGAAATGATATTTTTCTTGTATTAATTAATATATATTTTGTATTATGTCATTTTGGTTGTATTTTTGTTTGTTGACCTTCATTATTGTTTATGTCAGTATATACAGGTAATTCTTTATGAAATATCTTTTGTAGGTTATTATGGATTCTAAAATGCCACAAGATACACAATCATGTTTAAATTATCTTTCTAAGTTAGAAGAGGTTGCCCAGGATATTCTCATTGATAAAGAACAGATCATCAATTACAGTAGAAGAAGTAATTCTCTCAGAGAAGCAAAAAGGTAAGATTTGCTGTTACTTTATGTTTATGGACTGGAAAAAGTTATTTAACTTCTTAAGTTGTTAGAATTTATCATATTTTTAGTCATCTTCCAAATTCCCAAAATAGTAATAATATCTTAAAAAGTATATATACATGTAAGAAATTCTTATATTTAGATGCAATGGAGAAATATTGAATGTGTTTCAATTACACTTCATTACTTACATAACAGTTATTATTAGTCCAAAGGATTGTATTTATAAACAATTAAATTTTATATTTATATTTGTGGCTTAGTTTTATGTTATGTTTGATTTAAAAAACATTTATATTTACAAATTCCTGTAGAAGTATTTTTTAAAAGTACTTACAGATCAAACTTGGTGTCAGCAACACATCTTTTTATTTTTAAGTTAAATAATCTTCTGATTCTTTTCATAAATTTTTGCAGTGATTTTTATATTAATTTGATATCATTTTTGCTGTTTTAACCATCTTGCTGCACTTAAGTAAGTAATTAATCTCCATCATAAATATTGGTGTGTATGGCTGAATGTGACTCTTATGCTGTAGAGTGCAAACCAAACCATTATATACATATATTTGTCCCTTTCTGTTCATATAAATTAATGCTTATCAATCTTCTGTTGACCAAAGTATTTGTACGTTTGCATGTATGTGTGTACTAAGCTGTTTAACCTTTTACTGCTTTTTAAAAAATTTATTGGACACAAGTTTTATTTTGATGTTTAAATTTGTTTTTTAACCAGCGGGAGTGTTCTCCCCTAAACTTTCTCGTATACTTCCCCAAAAAAGGTGCCGTTTCCCCTTCCCCTGCGTGGCTAAAAAAATTCGAACCTATTGTTACCCAGAATCCAATGACTATCAGAAGGTTTTTCATTATAGTGATTGAAAAGTATCTAGGCAAAGAATGAAATTCAAAGAGATGCATAACGATTTTCCTATCTTACCGGCTCAAGGACAAACTGACATAATTCGCTACTCCGTAATGAAATTCCTCTCCGTCTTCCAGTACGCTTGCGCGTGGAGATAATGGATTCTCTTCAAAAGTAAATTATATGGACCGACAGACAGTCAACCCTTTGACGGATTTGGCCCAAAATTTTATACAGACCTACATTCATGACGATAAAACTGTGTATAAAATTTTATCCATCCAGCTTTTCAAGTTTTTGAGTTATAGCGTTCGCATGACCTCGAACATACAGACAGACAGACTTCCCGTTGACGGATTTTGTCCAAAATTTGATAGAAACCTACAAATTATATTTAAAGACCACATACCAAATTTCATCCCCGTAGCTCTAATGGTTTTCGAGTTATCGTGTTCACAGACAGACATAATTCCAAAATTGTGTTTTTCGGACTCGGGGAGGTCTAAAACGTGGAGATTCGTCAAAATCTTGAGTTCGAATTTTTTGACGATTACAATACTTTCTCTTTGTATACTTCGTATACGAGAAAGTAAAAAAGGATAACACAAATTATTTTCATTAAGATATCAGAATTCTCTTTAACAATGCAGTTTTTTGGAGATTGCACAATTTAATAAATATATCCTATATGATCCTCTCTAATCTCAATCAGATACATTAAGGCCCATTATGTTGCAATTTTTAGGAAACATAGTGTCTTCTTTTCTGCTTCATGATTTATGCTGACAATAAGTATTTTTAAGAAACAATCTCAAGATTCACTTTTACAGGGTGCGTAGTGAGAAATTGCTGCAAAAATTAAGCACTTTTAAGGACTTTTTAAGTACCTTAGCCAAAAAAATTAAGCACCTTTGTACATGCATGCATACGTTGACCCACGTATTTTCTAAGCATATGACGATTTCTGTTTGATAATAATGCATAGTTTTTACTGAAAATTTTAAAATATATTTTTTAATTTTAAATATGTATTTTTTAATTTTAATATTTATTCCCGTATTTGCACAACGTCTTCTATTGTAAAATAAAAAATGTATTTTTGATTTTACAAAAAATTAAAAATGATAATGCAAATTGTCATTGTCAAAAATTAAATCAACTTTTATAAGATTAACAATAAAAATATGTTACCTTTTTCAACATTTCTCAAAATTAACAAATGACCAGTTAATTTGCTCCTTCGGGAAAATCATTCAAGTATTTCAATATACGGAGCTACCCATTGTTGAAGTAAGAGGGAGCATAAAAAGGGTCATTAATAGTCCAGTCAATGAAGGGTTTGAGGAAAAAACATTAAATCATATAGTTTTGAAAATTGGTACACATGTTCGTGATGGTCTCCTGATGAACATACAAAGGTCCCTGGCCTTGAGTGATTTAACGAATTAAAGAGCGTAAAATTCTCTACAAAAATATGCTTTTATTTTTTTCTAGCTTTAATGATTTCCGAGATAATGGGTCTCAAAGTTTGCCGCCCTCTTGGATTTCATATTCCTTTTTAAAGTGTTTTTTAATATCTCGAAAACTATTCTATTTGGAAATTTGTTGTAACCAGCAAATTAATGAGAGTAAAATTCCCTACAAATACATGCCTTTATGTTTCTTCTATCTTTAATAGTTTCCGAGGTAATGGGTTTCAAAGTTTGCCGCCATCTTGGATTTTATCCCCTTTTTCTCAGTTTTTCTTGAATATCTCGAAAATTATTTAGTTCTCAAATCATACGTGATACAAAAAATTAAAGAATGTAAAATTCCCAATAAAAGAGCGCTTTAATTTTTGTTCTAGTTTTAATAGTTGCCGAGATAATGGACTTCAAAGTTTGCTACCATCTTTGGATTTCATCCCCCCTTTTTAAGTTTTTCTTAAATATCTCAGAAACTATTAAAACTAAAAGGAAATTAAAAGCATGTATTTGTAGGGAATTTTACGATCATTAATTTGTTAAATCAATTGTAATTTAAAAACTGAAGAGTTATCGAGATATTCAAGAACAACTGAAAAAGGGGGTCGAAATCCAATACGGTGGCGAGAGCTTGGACCGGGGACTTTTAGTATGTTCATTAGGAGTCCTTCACGAACATGTGTACTAATTTTCAAAACTATATGATTTAATGCTTTTTTCATCCCCATTTTGGGCCTCCGTTGACTGGACTTTAAGCATTATCTTAGTTGACAACCCTGGATCTATCTCACTCAGGATTCCCTCTCTTTCGTCGGTTTTCTTTCTAGATACATCCGGTAAACAAAGTTTTATGACTACACTTTCGATATCGTATTCAACGTCTAGGGAAACAAAAAAGAATGAATGTTTTCTTTGTACTTCTCGAGAAAATTAAGCACTTTTTTTCAAAATTAAGCACTTTTAAGGTGATTAAAAATGGTTTTCTAATTTAAGCACTTTTCATGACGCTACGCACCTTGTTTTATTATGGGGAAATCTGGTATTAGTACATCTGTTTTTAAATGTGATGAATAATACTACAATTATGAACTGATTTCTAAAGAATATAAGAGAATATCTAAAAAACAGTCTATACTAATTTTTTTATAGACATTTTATGTTTAAAGCTAACTTTAAACATGAAATACAGTGATAGGACATGAATTTCAGGAAATTAAGAAGTTTAATAAAAATAGGATTAAGTGCAAATTTAAAAAACAAAAAACATCCCCATATTTTCTTAGTCACAATAATGGCACTGAAGAAATAACCACTCTTAAGCAATAAGCCTTCATATCCCATTTTTATTAGCAGCAATATGAATAATTAATTTCATTCTCCATTCCTTTAAATGTCAAACAAATAATTGGTATTATTAAAAGATTTACTTAAAGTTTGAGGCAATTTCATTATTGTAACTTTGTCTTTTAAGGTAATATTATATAATTTTTTACAGGAAGAGAATGTATGGCTTTTATTTTATTTTTTGTTAAAAATGTTACAAAAGGTATCTAACAAAAACTTACATATATCCTGACTAACATATGCATATTTTCTTTAGAGCTTTGGAAGCAGATTTAAAAAAAGATCCTCCCAACTCAAAAACCTGGATGTGCTTTGGAAATATATTTATTAAATGCCCGAAGACAAAAGCCTTAAATATAGTAGAAAAAGGTAATTTTAAAAAGTTAATCAATTGAAGATATAAAGTGCTTATTAAATTATTGTTCTGTTCCATATACTTTTAATTTTTTCTGTATAATGTATTAAATATATATATTTCACATTTAAAATAAGATTGCTACTTGATTGTTATTGATTAGTCATTACTTGAATACTAGCCTCCTGGTAAAACATGATTTACAGTGCTTTTATTACAAATGTAATTACAAAAAATTGCATACTTAATAAAATTATACACAAATTTTACTCTTAACTTATGATATCAGTGATTTCCAGATTTACAGTGCTTTCATTACAAAAAATTGCATACTTAATAAAATTGTACATAAAATTTACTCTCAACTTATGATATCAGTCAATCACAGGTCAATGTTGAAATGCTTTAGCCTAATGGAGCCTGCTTTGTTCTTCGGACTGCTGTTGTCCGAGAATGTCACTAAGGTAAAAAGCTGAATAATTAAATGGCACAGGGTGAACTTGGAAATAGGTTCATAACTTTTTCATGCTTTGGAAGAAATTAGAAGTAGCCAATTTGCCTCTTGTGCTAATTATTCTTTCAGGATAGTATTGTCTTTTGGCTATCATTGCATCATTGGGAATTGTTTATTCTAGACAAACACCATTATACTTTTGCACTGTACTTAATGATAGATGCTGTCAAACCCAAGAACACAGAACATTTGTAGGTTTGTGGCCATGTTTATGGCTAAACAATGTGGCCTCTTTTTTGCCATTTCCAAACAAATGATGCACACTGATATCAAGGTTTTGCAACGTAACTAACATTCCTCTCCAACTTTTACCTTTTTTTTACATATATGAGGTGCATTGAATACAAGTGTTCTTATACTGTAGACTCACTGTAAACATTGATTTTGTAATATTTTATCCCGAGTGTTTATTTTCGTCATGCATATTAAAAACTATATTTTTCTGTGTTTGTAAAAATACATTTACTATTTTTTTAAAAATAAACTATCAGTTAAAGATTCAAATTTATCCATACTGCTTACAATATGGCAAAGATTTTTTACATTAGTATTTTAATATGCATTTTATTCCCTCTTATTTTGAGATAAGGAATAATGTATGGTTTAATAAAGCTTTTAAAAACTGCTTATTTTATATGAAATTAAATAGAAAATATAATACTTAAAAAAATTATGATAGTCTCATTTAATTTTTTATAGATCAAACTTTAATTGATGAAGAAATAAATACCTTAAGGAACAATCTGAAACCTAAAGTTGATAATATGCGAAATTTGGAAGGAAAGCCAGAACATCCGTTCAACCTGAAACCCTTGAGTAAAGATGAAGTAAATGCCATGAAAAAGATACTACACAATACAATGTAAATTTGTGAACTAATATTGTACATATGTTTATTTTGTCTTATATTTTTTAATAAAGATAAACTTTTACAATGAAATAAACCTTCTGAATACTGATATACAGTATAGTTGTGTAATATAAAAACTTTTCCTAATGCATCTTCAAATGTGTGTGTTCTTAACGTCTAGAAGCAGAGGTTCCATATCTGTAAAAAAATTATTGTCATTATTAATACATTATAGTTCTAGTTAAGAATTGCAGAAGATTGCCTAAATGAAGAACCAGAGTACCTCCTTTCAAATAATTCAGTTATCTGAAAGATTTATGTGGTTCCTAATTGTTTAGATGTAACTACGAAAATTTTGCAAGGAAAATTAAACAAATTAGTATGAAATCTTATGCTAGGTTTAAATAGTAAATGCAATTTTTAAAAAATTGATTCTCTTTACACCAAAAAATTTACATATTCCAAGACTTCTCAGTTCATAAAAAAAGGATCAATGACCATGTTATTTGTATAACTGCCTAAGCATGACGTTATTGGAAATCTATTTTATCATGTTAAAAAAAAAAGATTTGGTGACATTTATTTTGAAGTCTGTATTTGGACATCTTTAACTAGTCTTTTGAAAAATGAATGTGATCACCATGTTGATGGTTACTGAATCACATTCATTAAATATTTTGCATTTTAAATTGAACTAGCTGCCTTTGGCAACCAGCTGTTTGCCCATAATATTAATGGCCTGTGGCTGTGCTCGCAACTTGGCAAATTGATGGTTGTAGAGGCTGAAAGACTCAGCCAAAGTTTTATTTTGTGATATATCTTGAAAGTGGAGGTTGACAGGCAACCCTTGATGACATATTAAGACATTATAAGCTTTCAGATGTAATAAAAATTGTCAAAATTGGTGCAGTGGGGACTCTGTCAATGTTTTTCCTCACAGAGAATGTACAGCGGAGAAGTTCTTTTTCGATTTCTTTCGGAAATGGGGGGGGGGGGGCGACCCTTGATGACATAGTGTATGTTCTTGGATTCTGAACCGTTTTGCGCATGTACTCGACGGAGTTTTTTTTTCAACAAAATAGGTGAAAAATGGAGGGGAAGATGTTTACATTTTACTTAGCGTGATCTAACAAAGAACTCCGGAAGTGCACTCATCTGACTCATTGTGTGACATCCCTTTCCAGTATAAAATCATCCAAAAGTGCTAGTCTTGGGATATTAAAACAAACTATATCTAAGTGTCATAAGTTTCCATATGAAATAAAAATTATCAAAATTGGTTCAGTGGTTGGGGCTGGGCTAATGACCATCTGGTTTTGCCAAATTATTTTTATTATATACAGATTCGTTTCACATGGAATATAAATCAAAATTAATTAATTGTCCTGTGTAATGACAGCTTGTCTACTGGAGCTGCAACAATTCTTAAAATTATTTCAAAAATTTATATTTTCTTAATATCTACAGACTTTTTCATTCTGAGGATTTGATTATCTGACCTGAATATTATTAATCGCATCTTGGAACTACAATTTAAATGTGAAAATGGAGTGTTATATATCAGTACCTCAATACAAGAGGAAAATAATTGAAAAAATTGCTCTTGTGATTTGGAAATTCTAGTTTTTAAAAGTGAGCAATGCAACCAAGTGCTCAAGGTAAAATGGCACACATACTGGGAGAAATGTTTCCCCCCACTTGTGAATCTGCAAACAACCCAGACCTCTTCAATCAAATAGGCATTTGCTTTAATATTCACACAAAGGGATTACATCCAGATCAATAAATACCATTTTTTAAAATCGGTTCTTTAAAATAAAGACTAGAGATCTGATGTTAACTGAGAAGAGGATGGGAGAGGGGGTTCATTTAACTACATCAAATTGTTTTGTAAATTTGGTCTTCAAATATTTTAGGTAATATAAAAAATATTTTTAAAAAAACTTTTAAGTCACTGTGTAAAAATATGACATAATGAATACTTTTAGACTTACATAAATTGTAACAACTTATTCCTCCATTACTTTTTTATACCATTCAGGAATAATTCTATACCGATTTTCAGGATTGACTAGTTTTGTGCAATATATGATATCTCCTGATCTGTAATTGAATTTGTAAACAACACTGCAAGAAACAAACAAATTTAAAATAATTAATAACACAGAATGATTTTTATGTACAAATACAAAATGCACTAACATTTTGTTGTTTAAATATATTTTGAAAGGTCAGTTTTTTAAAATTAAAACTTAGGTTTAAAATTATCTAAAAGCATTTGAAGTTTGTAAAGTTAGTGTTTGGATAGTCCAGTTGTCAGCAAATCACCACTCTGCCATGAATACATTTTGACTACATGCGCTTATTACAATATCTAGTTTTTTTTAAAAATGTTAGTAGCTAGTTTAAACCAACTCTTAAGAACATGGTTCCTGTAACGAACTTGGCTCTCAAAAGAAATAGCAATCGTTGTACTGCTGATCTTTGGCCCTTTTGACTAATGAGTTTGCCGACCACTGGAATAGTCAATGACTCATGCTAACAATTTGGGGAAGTTATGCCCTGTATCATTAAATTAGGAAATCAAGAAATTCCTATCAATATCAATCTTTACTTAATACTTTTATAAAATTCTTACTTTAATAAATACTGAATTTTGCTATATATTGCAATTTTAAAATTCTTTGGCCAAAACATGACAAAGTAACTTAAGACACTGTTAAACAGAAGCAACATTAAAGAAGGTTAAACAAGTATTCAGGAAAATAAAGCTTCAAATATTTATAGAAGCAGTTATCAAGTTAGTTTTTGCTTCATTTATTAATGACAATAAGAAATTTAATATCACTTGAAAGATATTATTACATACTTATAATCATCTTCAATTACTACTCTTTTAAGATAAGTCAAAAATTTATCACAGAAGTTTAAGCAGACATCTGGGGACCATAAACCCTACAAACAAAGGAATAAAATTATCATCATTTTCATTTATATATATATATATATATATATATTGATGCTTATAAATTCAAGCAGTTCTGTTACCCGAGCTTCTTCTGGTAAGGCACTGACTCGATGTACATCAATTGACTTAACAATACCATCACTTGTTCTGTTTCCACATATTATTTCTGAGACTCCAGCAAAATATGATTGAGCCCACCACAAAACTGCTTTGTATCTGAAATAAATAGTAATTTTCAATATTTTTTCCTTTAAATATATTTAAAGGGAAAAAATGATAACTCAGTAACTGAATATTTAATACAGTAAATGAATATATTTAAATTTTTTAAAAACTACAATTATACAAATGCAAACATCACAATTTTTACTGTTTCTAAAAAATATCTTTAGAAAAACATCTCGAGTTTCAAAACATCACTGTGTCTACAAGTAGCTTTAAAATTCAATTTTTTACAGAAATGTTTCGACACCAATTTTAAACAATATTGAAAATGTACATATTTTGAATAAAATAGTAGACACAATACCCTTATATAGATTATGATCAAGAAATGAAGTAATTATTTTAAAAATAATAAAAGAAATTATGACTTTAGCTAAATTTAAGAATAATTTATGATTTACACATTTAATTTATGTACACATGTGTATTTAATTTTTCATATTGCAATTATATACTTTTCGATAGTTTTTATGAACTTTGAAAATTAATTCTTGCTTCAAGTCCTTATTAATTAGGGTATAAATAGATTTTTACTAAACATTTATTCTGTACATTATAGAATCCTTTTATTATTTCAAGGATATTTTTACAATTCATTTCTTAGATTACTGTTTCATTCAGAGCTATGTGGTGCTTGGGCATTTATGCAACCATGTTGGTGGAAGTTGACAAAGTTAAAGAGTGCACCTAAAACTAATAGCCAGATGCCAGTGCCTCATGATAAATGTGTGTCTTTCAGTTTTGTTTTGACAAATATTGTCACCGTTTTTGTCCTTACTAAGAAACTTAGGCAACATGGTTGTATCAATACTTAAGCACAGGGGCGGCTTGTGTATAGGGGCTGTGGAACTGCAGCACCCCCATCTTTTTTCAGCGCATAAATTTAATCACTTATTTATTTAGTTTTGCATGCAATATCCAAATCCATCAATAAAACTAACTTTTGACGCTTTCAGCTGAGCTGAAAACCTGGAAAAAGCGAAGGTTACTTCGCAGTAATTTTCCGCTGTCTTCTCAGAAAGCTTTTCCCCCTTTGGGAACTATAAAATCCCTTTGTACCGATTGCTTCTACTTGAGCACGCACATTTGTAATGTAATATGAAAACTTCTTTTTTCTCAGTAGGCATTTAACTAAGCAGAGAACTGTCCACATGGTAGCACCGCAAGATAGGGAATAACGATTCCCTATCCTGAGAGACGGAATAGTTTTAAGGGTTTTTTTGACTGCAAAAAAATGTGTCACGGGATGAAATTTGAAAATAAATTACTTTGAAAATGAATAATAAAGGAAAATTAAGAAATAATTAATGATAAATTAAAAAGTTACTTTAAAAATTATCGTAAATAAATTTGAATGATTTTTTTTTCTTTTTGCATTTAATATAATTTTTTCAACAGATTTTACTTATAAATGTGAATAAGTCTAAAAGGAGTGGATTTCAAAATTTAAGCAACCCCAATATTATTCTGTGCAATATATCATAGTCATAAAGAAGCTCTGCCTTAGGGAGTAGCTTAAAGAAACATACATTTTTAAAGAATATCAAATACAATGGCTCTAGAGCCTGTGTTAGTTGCTGAGAATGAAATGTACGAAGTTTTAATGAATATAACTTCTCAAAGAGCTACAGTAAGTGCATTCACATTCAAAAGCACCACAGGCCACTTATAGATAGGTATAATACCATAAATGAACCATTTTTTCTTTCTTTCTCGAATTTGTAATATACAAAAAGAAAGCATTGTAATTGCTAAAATTTTTTACCTCTAGATTTTGAGAAATCAACACGTTTTAGAGCTTTCAGAGACTCCCTCTTCCTCCCACCTATGCTGAAAAATTTTTTTGGAAATTACATCTGTTTGTCCGTGTGTGTATGAATATTATAATTAAAAAAACAGCTAGAGGAATGAAATGTGGGATGAGATCTCAACACCAAATTTGCGAATCTTACAAATTTTGGATGATATCCATCAAAGAAATTCTGTTTTTTGCCTGTCCGTGTCTTCATGTCATTTGATGGCCATACCAATATTGTAGTGATGTGTCGTTCACTCCGGAACGAATCCGCGGATCCGGATCCTCAAAAGGAACGACCGGATCCGATTCCGACCAAAAGAAACGAATCCGCTAAAAGGAACGAATCCGCGGAATCGGATTCATGATGAATCCGCGGAATCGGCGGATTCGTTCCTTTTGGTCGGAATCGCGCTGAATCGGAATCGAGCTGAATCGGATTCGCGATGAATCCGCGGAATCGGATTCGTGAATTGGATTCACTCTGATTCCGCGGATTCTGAATTACTGATTCCGATTCAGAATCAATATAATATAATAATTTTAGAGAAAATTATTATAATATTTAAAAAATCCTGAAAAACAAAAAAATAATATTTCTTGTTATTGCATCATGTTTTCACATCTCCGCATTTTTCACAACCGCATATTTTAATTTTGGAAACGTTTTAATCATTCCACCCCAATTAAAAGCTAATTAAAACGGCTATAACTTCTGTAGTTTTGCAAATAAAAAATCAGAATCAGCACAATTTTATTAACTATCATAAACACCACGGTTCCATTTAGATTTTTTAATCTTCAAATTTTTTTTTGTATTGTTATCCTATTTACGAACTCTAAAATTTTTTTCCGCTATTTTAAGCCTTTTTTCCTTTTTCACACTTGGGCTATGGTAAACAAGCTGATTTCATAGAACATGCTAAGACTTCTAGTTTAAAAGTAGTCCTGGTGCTCTAACTCAATTTCATGACCAGAGAGTTTATAAACTCATTTCGTGCTTTTTAACATTAATTACAATAGTACCATATTATCCCCAAACTTTTACCTTTCTCAACTGATTGTCCCTATCTCTATTCATGTTTTAATGAATCCCCCCCAATTAAAAGCTAATTAAAACGGCTATAACTTCTGTAGTTTGGCAAATAAAAAATCAGAATCAGCACAATTTTATTAACTACCATAAACACGACGGTTCCGTTCAGATTTTTTAACCTTCAATTTTTTTTTTGTATTTTTATCCTATTTACGGACTTTGAAATTTTCTTCCGCTATTTTAAGCCTTTTTTTCTTTTTCACACTTGGGCTATGGTAAACAAGCTGATTTCATAGAACATGCTAAGACTTCTAGTTTAAAAGTAGTCCTGGTGCTCTAACTCAATTTCATGACCATCTGCCGTCATTTTAATTAAAATCCTCTCACCTGCAATCTGCGTGAACAAAGAGTTTCGCAACTCATTTCGTGACTTTTTAATATTAGCCACCACAGTGCCAGATTATCCCTGAAATTTCACCTTTCTCAACTGATCGGCTCTCTTTCTATTTATATTTTAATTATTCCCCCAATTAAAAGTTTATTAAAATGGTTATAACACCTGGATTTTTGCAACTATAAAGTCAAAAATTTCAAGTTATGCTCACCATCCTAATATGTTCTGATTCACTACAGTTGCATACTGAAAAGTTGAAAAGCTTCATTTATAGCGTTGTTCGGTCTGATTCGAACATAGGAAATTTACATTCTCTTTAGATAAGCATTGTTGTTTTTGACACGTTAGCATTTCCAAAGTATTTTATTTGTAAATTTACAATCATTAGTCATCCTTGAGATCCGTATATCTGGATTAGTTATGAAGGTTTGTTGGAGTTCACAAACTTACATAACCTCAGAAATATAGCTGAAAATAAATCCAGTTTATAAAAGGATAAAAATTTTCCATCAGAATAATGAACTGGAAGTTGTATCATGTAATATATATCTTTCTATACTTTTCTCATTATTTCGACCATTCTTTGTTACAGACAGAGAGAAAAATAGTACTGGAGCCATCTCTGATATTCACTATATGCGGTTCATTCTCTCAGAAGCCAACATAAACTAGCTAACACCGTAATTTAACCTTATCAGTTTTATGACAGCATCAGCTCTCAATTCAAGTTTGAATTATTTGTAATCTGTCTAATAAAATCTTGGAGTTTATTCCAAATTTGTTCATAAAAACCATTTAACTTATCTATATACGCAAATCCATATGTTTTTAGATTAGAGATGGATTTTGAAATTTAGAAATGACTTTTATAAAATTATTCCAGACCTTTTTTTTCATTCAGCTGACTCACTTATAAGCCAACAGTCCTGTAAAACTTTGTATTAGAGTATTTAGATTGTTAGATTTTGCTGAAAAAGTTCTAAAGTTTTTTCATTATTTGTTTGAAATTACTTTTAAATTTATATTCTCAATTTTTTATACTCGAGAAACTGAAATGAGCTCGAATGTGACCTGCAATTAAATGTTTCTTTATTTCTGTTTTTAGTAATATTTGCTAAATGAAAATTGCTTATACGGAGATTAAGTATAAATCAATAAAAAATTATTTGGTAGAAGTTGTTGAGGAAAAGGGGGTCCCAAAACTTGCATTGTTTAATGGTTCTTACAGCGCTTATCCGGATTTATAACAAATAGATAGAAACCTGGTGGTTAAAGGCTGTTTTCCTATACATATCTATAAATAAAAAAAGCGAATAGCGAATGTGCACTTGGGGGCACCATGGAGTCAAAACTTTAGTGAGTTTATGTTATTTTTTAACTCTCTAAGCCCGGCAAAAGTGATAATTTCTGTGTCTCAGAAGAACGGGTAGTTTTTCATTCACGGAAGCAGAATGAAATCCCCTATTCCTTTACAGAAATTACAGGAAATGGAGGCCCACCGCTTCCGCGCGGCGACATCAATTGTGAACAATGAAGCGACAGGGAGTGGAGGAGAGGTCTGGTCATTTGCGGTTTTAAGAAATGGCTTTTAAAAGCCAGTATCGCATTGGAATATTTTGTCTAATATAAGATGTTTGCTCTTCATTTAGTTGACAGAAAATATAACAATAGAGCAATCTGATACAGGAAATTATCGATTGAAACAACTAATATTAGCTTACCTGATACTTTTTCACAAAATTATTTTGTCAATTATTATGAATTCTTTCTATGATAAAGGTGATATATTAAATTTATTGCTGCTGATTAACTTCATTTCAGTCATTTTTTAAACACTTTTTGTGAAATGTATAAAAATCCATCCAATTATTAATACCTTTTAAATGTATTGTATAACACGAAATTTAAATATTAACATAAAATTCAGATCAATATTTTTTACATGTCATCAATAATGTAGTTTACAATACATTGAAGGAAAATATATTATTTGTCAATCTTTTTTTAATTTTTCTAAGAATATCCGTTTCATGAATATTGTGTCGTGTGTTTCATTCTAAACACCAAAAAAAAGTTTAATATTCGTATTTATAAGCTTATTTATTTAACTTCTTTCTTTTTTCAAGAAAGGAATATTATTCTTTAAAACAATTTATATTTGCAATGCAAATAATTAAATCGCTGTTTTATTATAAAGTTTCTTCCGCCTTTTTTTACAATAAAGTTTGAGAGAACAAAAAAGTTACATGAACAATAAATGGAACCATGATTTCCTTATTTATTGTTTTACAGATTCGGAAATGTATTTTTAATATTTCTTAAATTCACAAGAAATTGATTTCAAGAAAATACCAAAGATAGCTGCAAAAGTTTGAATCTGAAATAAAGAAAAATTTTCTCTATTTCGAGTACAAACGAGTGCTGGGAAAAAGTATAAGAATAAGAATTGATGAAAGAAGGTCATAACCTTTTCTTCGATCAGTCATTTAATACTCAATGAATGTCTGTCCACCATTTTTTAATAGAATTATTTAATTTTATTTTTTCAAAGGAAGTCACAGTGAAACGCACATACAGAGAGCATATTATAAAATTCGAAATTCGTTTAATTACAAAATATGTATTAAGAAAAAATCTTTAAATAACAAGTTTATTTTTAAATATTAAAATTAAAGTGGGTCTTTTATATTTTTCTTGTAAAGCTCTCACACTACGTTTTATACAATTTTGTAATAAATTAATCTCATGTGTGTACATATGGAACATTGTTGAATACGATGTTTATGGCTCTTCAAACCTATGTTGAATAGGTTAAAAGCTTTTGTAAAAATTTATTATTTCAATAATATAATAGTTTATTTGCTTAGTATTTAAAAATAAATTTCTAATTTCAAAATATCGTTTTATAAATCGTAATTGCATATTTAACCCTCTGCGAAGCTAATTCAATAAGGTTGCCCGAATTCAAAAAATTGCATCTCAATGCAGTTATGCGGTTTTAATTATATATTTGTATTCCATATCATATTGTTTTGTATCTAATACGAAAATTTTACTATTTTTACATGCTATTATTTAATTTGAAATGGCATATCTTTTTGTTGCATTTTACAATAATTTTTTAATGTTTGCATAAAATGGAATTCTGTAATCTATTTTTCACTCAGTTGTTGGTGTTCTGAACAACTGCACTGAAATTAAGTAAAGATTCCAATGCTAATGCAATGTTTTTGTATTTTCTGAATTAATTTATCTACTATCAAAATAGCTTTCTCTCCTAAACAGAAAAAAATTGCATTCGCAACATATTATAAAAATTGCTAAACTACCTTCTTTGACATACTTCTTAGTAAAAATAAATAATAATAATTATAATTAAAATAATTATAATTTTTTATTCTTAACTCAAGATTACAATATCAAAAATCTTTTCATTAGTTAAATCTCGATAAATTTAAATTAATGGATTTGATAAAAAAAACCATTTAAAAGAAAATTTTGAGCCTGGACTTTTTTCAAATAGTCAAGAATTTTTGTTATACATGCTTAAGATAAGTCAACAATTAGAAATGCAATTTAGAAATTATTAAGAAATAATATTTCTTCCGTGTGAGTAATTTAAAGGCCATCGAAAAATATTTTTATACCTTTGGTTTTGGACACTAGGAATTATTAAAAATTTATCTAATAATAAATTGGGTTTGGAAATAAAAGAGTAAAATAGAATAAGAAGCTGAATATATATTATAAAAAGAGAATATCCTAAATTCAAATTCTCGAAAACATTAGCCTTGCAGCAACCGTGAAAGAAAGACTCAGGCTCGAACCCGGGCCAGTGGGATTCGTAACACGGCGCTCTACCGACCTTGCCATGCATGCACGTTTTGAGAAAGGCATATTTAAATGACATTCATAATTTGCTCAAAATTTAAAAGCATTTGATTCAACTGCCTGAAATTCACTAAAAAATTACATTTTATCAATGTACTTAATAACAGATTTTAACAGCAGTAGATCTTTGATAAATGCAAAGAGTTGTTGAATATTCCTTGATGATGATTAAAATATTTTTTACTGTATGGAGCTCATCAAGATTGAAAACTTGATATTTAATTAGAAAGAAATCTGAGCTTAAATTTCATTACTGAACGCTTCAGTAAATATATTGTTTCCATCAAATTAAATGATATTCATGGGAAGTCCTAACCAGATAATAGAAATCAAAAGCGTCAAAATACTGAAGATTTTTGCAAAGTTCCATTAAATTCACTAACGAAATTTTAAATAATTAACAGAAATGTTAATTAAAAAAATAATTAATAATTAAAATTAATTATTAAAATTATAATCAATATAATTAATTATCTAATTATAATTATTAATTAAAATTAATACCAATGCAATTAATTATCTAATTATAATTATTAATTAAAATTAATACCAATGCAATTAATTATCTAATTAAAATTATTATGTTATTAATTATGATTCATAATTATATTAAAATATGAGTTCAATAATAAAGATTATTAAAGTAATTATGGGCTATTAATCCATTTTTTCGGAGTCGGAACGGATCCGTGGATCCGAGTCCGCAAAAGGAACGAATCTGACCCATCACTACAATATTGAGGAAAAAATTATTGATCATTTCGCTCGAAATAAAACCATAAGAGCCAATTTTATTTTAAGTAGTTTTGTTAATATCCATAAATAATACCTTTATCCCTATACATGTATAAAATGTTTTCTTTGTTGTAGTCGTTAAATTTAAAAAAAAAACAGGCCGAGTTAAATTCCAATTTTCATGTATTATGGGAGAGTGACGGAATGTACGTACATCTCGGTTTAAGTTTCAAGCCAAAAGAGAGCAGAAAATCCCTGCTTTTTCTCAGGTAGGGATTTAACAGATAGACACGGATCAAAGTGAAGGGAATAATAGCTATTTTTAGTAAATTACGCAAGTGTTTTAGGGAAAAGTCTGGAAAAGAATTACCTTATTTCGAGATTTATGTTGGCGCGTGGAAGTAATTAGAATATTCTTTTAGTAATAAATATGCCAAAACGCGAGATTTAATATACCTGCAGAGCAGGAAATAAAACGAAACTGGAGTTTAAGAAAAAGTGATTTTGGAATACATTAAGACTTTAAAATATATAATATTAGAATTTAAGCAAAATTAAATGAGATTATTACATGTATTTATTTTAACTTGGAGCTTTCAATGATTTTTGTCATGTTCAGTCGATTCTCTAAATCCTCATAAATGAGAGTTAGAGACATAGCAAAAATATCTGTGAAAAATCATTTTAAAAATTTTATTTATTGTTAGTTAAAAATTAGTAATTTCTAAATTAAAATTTCTTTACTGAAAATAATTTGAAGACAAAAAATCTAATAATAAATTTTTATTAATTAAGTATTAAACCATTGAAAATTAATTAAAAAGGTTCTAATTTAAGATATGCAGAAATCATTAGTAGGCAGTGTAGAACTTTACGTTGCAGTACTCCCATGATGATTTAGCACGAGCCGCCACTGCTCAAGTACCATTGCATGTAGGCTATTTGAACTAAAGTCAGATAATGAGCAAGATTTCTCTTCAGCACCAGCATGTAGACATGATAGATTTGATGTTGCTCACATACATTTGTTGAAATGCAAAATCATAATCATATCACCCTAAGATTAATCTCTCATCTGAATTTGCCATGTATGTACATCAAGGTTGAACACTTTGATGCTGTGTATGCCACATATATCAATTATGCTGAATTTGTCCTGGATCTGCCAGAATATTTCATTAGATAATTGCTCCGGTTTTAAGTTGGACAATCACCAGTGTTCCACTACACTTTTTTTGGTACACAGGATGCCAAACCCATTCTTCAATATGAAATCCCAATGATAATTGGTGTAGACTGAGGGAGAGTTTGGAATTCCAACATTGTTGGATTTCCATTGATCCCATAAAAGTGAAATACGATCCTTCGAAGCAGGCAATAAATCACTCGTGTGTGTTTGGGAGCATTGGGGAGGGGGAATGTGCAAGGGAGTCAGACTGGAGAAATCAGGGAAGGGTGCTTTTTCCGAAAAGCAAAAATCCCCTGTGTGGTGGAGTGTGGGTGGGAGTCAGTCTGGCTGGAGAAGGAGTGTGTGTGTGTGGGGGGGGGGAATCGAAGCAGCCGGAGTGCGCTTTGGAGCATCCGTGAATGACCTGCCTAAATCTATCGACTTGAATGGGTGGAAAACAAACCGGTCGTTGGTCCAAATGGAATAGAACAGTATTGTAGTGTAGAAACATGCTTTTAGTTTACCATTCTGCTTGTAAGTGGAGTCTACACCCTTATTGTGGAAATTCTATGCCTTGTGTGTAATTTCTGCTTTATTTTGCATATTGCATTTCACTGCTCCTGGTATTTTTTATGACCCCAGATTTGCCATAAAGATTTTTGAGATTTGCATTCACTTGTAGCATAGGGCCTGGTATTTCACATTTTACATCGTTGTATGTGCAACTTTTTTCCCATTGTTGGATTATTTTATATAACAGAGATTGTAAAGAATTCTTGGAAGTGTCATTTTATTGCATCATACTAGAATGTTTCACCCACTGTAATCAATCATGCATAGAACAGTGTTTCTTTTGTGACCTAGATGACTGGTTAAGATAGCATCATCAAGTCACTGTGTCTAGAAAATCTGTCTATTTCAAGGCTTGTGTTAAAACTAAAAATTTTAAAAGCAATCAAAAATGAATAGTTAAAGTATAGTATCACCCCAGTTAACCGAACTAAAGGGGGCAAGCCGTTTCGGATAACGATTTTTTCAGATAAGCCATGAACATCTACCGCTATATTGTAGATAATCACAGTATGTAATTCTGAAATGTTTTGAGTGTAAAAATAATTCAAAACTCTCTTTGTAGGCTACATTTATGTTCATTAAAGTTAACCATCTGTCGAGTGCAATGTACCCAATAGGCACAGGTAAACAATATTGTAATTTAATGTTGTTAAAATTCATTAATTTTAATTTTAACATCCCAATATTAATCACTGACCTTCTTGGAGAGGCTTCAAAAAAATAAGTCGGGATATCATTGAAAAAAAAGTCTTGTCTCCGTGATTATTTCCGTGCAGTACAATACGTGTTTTTTAGATTTGGGATTTCAGAGGCATTTCGGATAACCCAAGTTTCAACTCACCGGAATTTTACTGTATTTCAAATTCCAAACCCATAAATTACTTTTAAATGACAGTTAGATTAAACAGTAAATAAATAATTTGAAATGAGACTTGTTTATAAACAAAATTATGTACCTATGAAAACTGTATTGGCTCGATGATGTTATAATTCTACATGTTTTAATTTCTGTGTAACAGGAAGTATCACCACTACCATCAGTAAAACCTCGATGAGGTACCACTGCATCCATTTCAGCCTTGTATAATAAACTATGTTTATTTAAAACATTTTTTAAGATAACACAATATTCTTCTAACTGATGTGTTGCTGATGACAAATCTGGATTTCCATCTATATGGTCTAAAAAAAGAAAAGAAATTAAATCCTAAATCAGAATTTCTTTCCCTGTATTTAAAATAGAGACATATTTGCAATTGTTATAGGTGCAAAAAACATTCACACATGTTAAGAGTAAATACACACTATATTTTACACTGAGATTCAACAAATAATAAAGTTTATTAACTGCAACTTTGTAGAAGGCAGTAAAAAAAAAAAAAAAGTGTCAAGCCCTTAAATGATTACAGAATTTTGCAAGAGAAAGAAATATTTTCAGAGTGATAAATTGTTCATTACTCTCTCTATCTCTTTGAAAAGGTAAATTAAGGCAGTACAAAAGTTTATAATTGAAGCGAACATGTATAATGATTCCTGCATTCAAAATAAGTTTTTCAAACA
This sequence comes from Araneus ventricosus, assembly GCA_013235015.1. Lineage (NCBI taxonomy): Eukaryota > Metazoa > Arthropoda > Arachnida > Araneae > Araneidae > Araneus > Araneus ventricosus. The sequence goes on along the minus strand of BGPR01022083.1, from coordinate 1,360 downwards.
ATTCTTTTCATCTTAGGAAAAACAAAATTCTGGAAAAATATTTCATTTAAAATTTTAATGAGTTTTGCAAAGTTTGTCTAGAGTTATATAAAAGGATCATAGAATAGGAAAAGGTTCATTATCAGTTGAGGTTCATAACACATTTCAGAATTTATTTCCACTTTTAAGAATTTAAAATCATGTTAAAATTCTAAAATGCAGTTTCTCTTTTACACAACAAATAAATATAAATATCAAATATCTGAAGCCTTGTCGGTGATGAAAACTTACATTTGAGTTTAATCCCATTATAAACATTTTCAGTTGGCCAAAAAAGTATAAAGTACCTGTTTGAACCAGATATATTTTTGTATGTTTTTATTTACCTTGACTCATTTCATGTTTGAAAACATGGAATTTTGTAATCAATTTTTCGCTCACTTCCTGATGTACTTGAGTTCAGAAACTTAATACATTTGCATGTTCCTGATGATAATACAATATTGTAAAACAGTAAAAGCTTAACTAACCGGCATGCTCGGAAAACGCCGATTTCCAGATACCTGAAAAGTTTGGATAGTGAGTGTGATGGGGAAAATCGGGGGGAGGGGTAGATTATGGCCTTTTTTTTTACCGATTCTGTCCCTTTACCCTTTTTTTTTTGGTTGTCCATTTTGTTTTTAGGTTTCGTTTTTCGGCGAAAGGTGAAGACCTACAGTGAATTCTCGATTATCCGGCATTCAAGTAACCGGAAAGCTCAACTAACCGAAATTAGAAAATGAGTTTTGGGGGTTCAAAAGCAAATAAATAATAAAAAGGTCCTCACCTTTCGCCTAAAAACAAGACCTAAAAATGAAATCGACAATAAAAAAAATAAATAAATAAGGTAAAGGGACAGAATCGGTAAAAATAAAGAACTCATCGAGGGGTTAGTCCAGATTGGTAAGACTCTTCCTTTTCCTTTATTTATTTACTCTCCAAATACCTGCAATGCTGATTCCGATTACATAATATCAAGTGCAGGAGAATTGGAGGCGCGTGTATTGCGCAATAACACTTGCGATCTTCTAAAAGATAATTAGTTTTGATATTCATTTTGGGATTTGTTATGATCACTTAAAAGAGTTTTATTATGCTTGGCTGAGTAGAATATTTTTCAGTTTCGTCAGCTATTTTTATATGTTTATATTTTTACAATCTACATTTACTGTAAAAATTTGGTTAAAGGCTATTTTTTTTTAATCATCAATGTTAATTTAAAATCTTCATAATATGTTTTGTAAATACAATGTTATGGAAGATGCAGAAGTATTCTTAAAAATTATATTTAATGCACATTTCAAAATGACAAAAACAAATTATTTGGCTGAAAAAATCTTTA